>JANIJH010561446.1:0-14164 GCA_024520975.1 Erythroxylum areolatum
TGGTCATTTTGTGCACTATTCATTTGGTAAGTTGCTAAGAAGCAACTTTGGACCGTCTAAAGAACCGAGCTAAATTTTTAAGTATGAAAATGGTTTTATGATGAATAAGAAAAAAAAAATTTTATATCGGGATTTTTGGATTAAGTAGTTGGGTTTCGGATTCGGGATCCAACACTTAACCTCTCGAGGAAATTTTTAGAATCTAAACTTACATCAAAATCTAGACGTTCAAATTTAAGCCTACGATCATCATCAAAATTGGTTTTTAAGAAAATCTTCTCCATTTTTGCTTTAATTGTCTAACTTTTCAAACTCATCTTCACTATTCCCTCCTTTATACTGAATAACTCGATGAACTATGCCTTCAATATTATATTTCTTCTCTTGAATACTTTCCTTAGCTAGTTCCACGTGTTGTCTATGAGACTTAGTTAGTTCTATCACCTGCTCGGCCACCAATTCTTTGATTAATTTCTTCAATTCTTTGTTGTTGGCTATACTACAAATCATGAATCATATTCAAGAAGTATTGGAATGGACCACAATTATTTGATGCTTTAGGAAGCTTCAAAACACAGTTTTGAAGCACCTAATGCATTTGGTTACTCAAGAAATAAATCTGAATATGTTTTGTTTATCTATAATTAAACTTAATCGAATTTTTTATAATATTTTAATGAAAGGGAAGAAAGATTGAAAGGAGCATAAGTTCAACCCCTCTAAAGTCGTATCACCAAAGAGTTTAACCTAGGAATGATCCTAACCTTGCAAGGCAAGAAACTAACACACACTTAAGTGCTTATAAGAAAACTCCATCCTGAATTTTATTGTCTAAAATATGATTTATTAATTATAATGCTCCCTATTCATAGATTTCTTCAACTCCCTTGTTTTTAATAGGAAAAGGAAACTAAAATCCTAATAAAAATTAGCTAACAAATCTACCTAATTTGTCTTAGAAACAAAGAAAATAAATATGCCTAATTTTACTAAGAAACAAAGAATAATACTTGGGTGGCAAGCAAACCTACTGTCCAGCTCTTTTGTTAATTAATTATACTAATAACAAATATGAAAGTAAAAGAAAATTTCCTAAAATTTAGCCACAATAACTGTGCAATCTATTCAGTCTAAACCTAACTACCTTCTCATCTAACCCAAAAAAATACTAGCACAATTGGTGCAACTAATATTATTAATAATCATGCTATATAAGTGTGAAAGATATGCTCAAACAATTCTTCATCACCATCTCACTTTGGCTAAATGCTTAGTGCATGCTTTGTAACAAGCATATCACCATCTACAAGCTCTTCAATATCAACTTCACTGCAATCCTCTTATATTAGCATATGCTGACACTCATCATCATTTGAACTAACATTATCAACATCACCATTATTCAACATAATTATAGCCCTTTTGTTTAGACATCAAGAAGCAAAATGCCCAAATCCATGGCACTTAAAACACTTGATATCACCATATTTTACCTTTAGAAGATGAAGAAAATGAATCTTGGGCTTTTATAACTTCCTTTAGTTTGATGACAATCTTGTTGCCCCTCCAATTTGACTTCCATGAAGAGTTACCAAACTTGTGCTTGGACTAAAATTGCCTTTCTACCTTAATAACCTTATACAACAACTCCTTCATCTCAATATAACATTCTAATTCAATCACATCAGCTATTTCTTTTCTCTATCCTCTAATAAATCTAGCCATAGTTGCCTCACAATCCTCCTCTATAACTACCTAAAATACAACTATCTCCATCCCTTTGTAATAATCCTCTACACTTATGGAACGTTGCATTAACCCTTGTAACTTTCGGTGTGAGTCCTTATAATAACTACTAGGTATAAAACTTTTCCACATCACTAACTTCATCTCCTCAATGACTAAATTGGCATTTCACCAATCCTATGCCTATTAATCACAAATTGATCCCACCAGATATTAGCATAATATATGAACTCAACTATTACAAGTTTTACCTTCTTTTAATCAGAATAATTATGACAATCAAACATATTTTCTACCATCCTCTCCCAATCTTAATACAACTGAGGCTCATTTTTACCTTAAAAGGTAGGGATTTTCATCTTAATACTACTCAAATTGTCATATTTCTTTTGTAAAACCCTTTTTCCTTCTTAGAACTCCTCACAATTTCTCCTCTTCCTCCTCCTTAATGTCTCATAAAGGATTTAGATTGGAATGTCAATTATGTACTATCCAACGTAGTTTTCAATGCCTTAAATTGATTTTTGGAGAGCTTCCATAAATAACTTAAAATCAATGATAAAACTATTTCCACCACTAGTTATGTTTTAAAAACCTATAGAAAATTTGTTACAAATAAGATGTGGTTTTCTCCTCACACACTCCCTTACACTTGTGATACTTGACTACTTGTGTTTCACTCAATATGGCTTTTCACAATGATGCTCTCACTCTCTTGCCTTTCATTGGTTAACTTCCACTTACAAATTCTTTAGCAAGAACCTGATCAACAATCTCATGGAAACAACCAAGTGAAAGGAAAATTAGCTAGAATTGTCAATGATAACAAATGGTAGTGGAAATCAAACATGAGTAAACGAGGAATAAATTATGAGTCAATTAATAAATCAATCAAGAATGCTCTAAGAATTACTTGCAAATTAACAAAACCAAGATTGACAGATAATATTGTTGAATGCTTAGTTTTGTATTCTTGTCTTTCTTTTTTTTTTTTATTGGCAAAATTTGATCTAAAATAAGATAATAATAATATGTGGTTTAAAACTCAATGTTGATTCAAATTATTAATCACTCATAAAAGGCATAGAAATAGGTTTAAGAAACTAGACTTCACGATGAAAAAGACACAACCTGGTACATTATGAAGTAGTGTAAAAAATGGAAGCAAATCATGTCTACTTGAATAATTGACGCATCATAAAAAAAGAGGAGTAGAACAAACAAGAATTATTGCTATGCACAAGAGGAATAGAAAATAACAATTAGAGATGAAAATAAATTAATTGGTAAAACCTTATTCCAAATAACCAAAGCTATTATACAAATTGATAAGAACCTAAGATATAAAGAACTTGAACTAAATATGAAATTTAGAACACTAAGATTGAATTGGAAAATAAAAAAGAACTTTACCCTAACCAAAATTGATTAGAACTGAAGTTATAAGGTTTTTGATCACAATAAATTGCCTTAATAAGATCATATTTAGTTTTTTAGTAAAGAATCATGAAAGAGCACTCATAAAATATTGAAACAACACTCAAAGTTTGTATTACTGATCTTTTGAATAAAGTACAATAATATAACCATTTATTTAGGTCTTTTTAGAGTCCTAAAAAGGAAAGGGCATCTCCCCTTATCCTTTACTAGGTAATATACACATAAATTGATTGGGAAAACATATATTGCTTATTAAATAGGAGAAAAAAATATAGAAAATAAAATCAACTAAAATTTGAAACAAATCCTAACTAAAAAGGACAACTAAATAAATCAAATAACAGCCAAACTAAGACATGTTTTCACTAAACATTACTAAACAACCCATAATAAATCTATATGCAAATTGGACCTAATGAACAAGTGAATTTGAGCCTCCAAAGCCTAGTTCTTTATGTTTAACATATATGTACTCCTTTACATTATAACAACATGAAAAGTCTTGGGAATACATTAAGTTCTTTATGAACAACCTCCTCTTTAGATTGAATTTTGGAAAGCATCCTTGTAAACCTTGCTTCATAAGCTTGATCTTTGATTGTGTCATTGGACCTCCAGTTCCTTACAAAGGATCTTAAGTATGCTTAGATAACAACAATTATAACTCTTTTATTTGAACATTGAGATGCAAAATGCGTAAGTCCTTGACACTTGAAACACTTAACATTACTTGAATTAGAAGTTGATTATTGATGGAAATCTTCAATTTAGCAACCATACACCCCAATAACTAAAGACCTAAGATACATATGGAACGTAAATTAACACCTTCCATAATTGATGGAAAGCTAGATCGTTCAAGTTTGAAAGTAAGAAACAAACTATTCTAATCACTCTATCAAAGGAATGGTTATAAAATGAGTAGAACAGTACTTTGACTCCTACAAAACACAAAAAGCTTATCATGTTTGATAAATTAAAAGAACAAAGATTTTAGGTGATGAACACAAAAAAACACTCACACACAAAAAAAGCTTATCAAGTTTGATAAGTTCCAAAGTTTACATAATAATTTTGGACAAAACACTCACAAAAAAACTCAAATGTTTTACATTCATCAATCATACCTTAACAAAGAGAGTTAGCCTTGTTTTATATCAAACAAAGGCTAAGGCAAATCATTCAATTATGATTTAATACAAATTGTAACTGCCCATTTAGTGACAACCTCACAACATGTAACTCCTTATTAATTAAGACACACTAAAACTCACACTTAATACAAATTGTAGCTACTCATTGAATAATAGCCCCATAAGTTGTAACTCCTTATTCTAACTAAGAGACACTAAAACTCACACTTAACAAAATTAAAACATAATTTCATGCATGCTGAATTCATACAGTAGATAACCCAAGTCAAACTTACTAAATTTCAAAATAACACAAAATAATAGTCTAAGATCCAAACACTCATAATCAGGGTAATTAACTTTTATTCTTCAACAGGCTGGATTGAATAAGACAATGAGGGTTGGATTATTGTCTTCATGATTTAAACATGATTGAATCAAATATTTTAAGCTCTTATTTAATATATAAACCCTTCACAAAATTTAGGTGAGCTTGTTCCTTCCCAATGTCATCAAATAAGCAAGTTAATGCTTCTTTCGTCCTTTTAGCTTTAGCTCTTGTCATTACCCCTTTATGAATGGTTAAAGGATCTTGCTTCTTGATGTTACCTTCAACTTTGGTTGAATCATCGCCTTCTTGATTCGTAACATGCCCATTTTTCTCTAAGGGACTAGTCTTTGAATCATCAACTTCAATATCTACATCAAATGAAGTTTAATAAAAAACATTGAAAATGGCACTTACATTCTGATGGGGATCAAGATATTGACCAAATGGCTTCAGATGATGTTAGTAAATTTTCCTAAGACCCATTGCAAGGAATTGGAGGTCCAATGACTACAGCCAGAACAAAACAAATGAAAGAAGCTTTGCAAGGATTAATCGTGAAGATGCAAGAAAAGGAGGTTGTTATTAAAGGTGCTAAGGCATTACCAAGATTACATGGTGAATCAAGCTTGGAATCCAAGATACAAGGGTGATCATCACAAATGGATTTGAAGGAAGCCCAATCTGCATAATCAAGATGCAATCAACAAATGGGTTGGTTATGTTGGTTTAATTAAACCCAAGTTTATGTTTTTGAAGTGAACAAAACCTTATTAAGACTTGTTCCTTAATAATTTCGTTCATATCTTAATAAATCAGGCTATTTCCTTAATTCAGGAGATATCCAAAATCAAGACTGATTTGTATCCTCAAATTAAGGATTCCGTTTCTTATTTAGATATTTCCTACTTAGGTATGATATAGGAAAAGGTAAGAAAACATTTTCCTTATAGAATTAAGATATTATGATGCCTATTCAAAGGGCCATCTAATGTATTATGAGATCATCATCACTATAAAAAAATTGAGTTATTTTCTAGCAAGCATTGCTTGTTCTATCGTGTTCTTAGTGGAACATACATATGACTTATCAAGGGAGTGATCAACCTTTGTGGCATATTACGATCATGGTTTTAAGGATTTAACTTCTTTAACGTTCTAATTTGATCACTTAACTTGTTTTTTAGGACTCTCGGCATGCATAACAAATAGATCAAGAGTTCCTAGGGCAGGTAACCTAGTGAGTTCGTATTATTTGGCATCAAAGTCTTAGGTTTGCAGAAATCCAATTTCTATCCTTTTTTATCATTGTTTAGTGTTTGTCTCCTTTGTCATTTATTGGATCCTTATGATTTACAATTTTAGTTCATTCTTTTACCTAAGTTCAGTTTCATATTCATTGCAATTCTTTTGTTGACACTTTCAAAACTTAGATTGTTCTTCTCATTTTGAATCATTATCGTTCTCAAAAAAACAAGAAGAAGAAAACAACATTTAAGAAAACAAAAAAAAGTAAAAGTAAAAGAGACATTGTGAATTGGTTTGTGTATCTTGCATTTGATTGAGTTATCTATTAGGATTGCAATCTGATTCATTTTTGTGATCAAAGAATAATATTCTAAGACAATTTTTCATAAGATATTTTCTTTCCTTTTTTGAGTTTGGTTAATTGATTCCAAATCATTTGTCTAATTCTTGAATAATTTCGTGCTCATCTCTTCGTTAGTCAATTCATGCATGATAGGGCAATTACAAGTTGTTCACTTCTCTTTTTGTGTTCTAATACATTCTTTTGCATGTCCTTTGCTTCCTCTTGAAGATGTCTTGTTTCTTTGACTCGTTAATTATTATTTTCTTTGTGTTTACCACTTGCCTCAGCTAAGTTTTTAAAGTTATGATTTTTAAGATTTGCCATCATTTAACCAATTACTCCTCTTGATTTGTTAGTCTTGATTCTCTTAAGAACATAAAAAAGGGGGTTGGTTTCAATGAAAAGAAAAAAAAAAGAAAAGAGTGGTGGGATCAACATCATGAAAAGTCAAAAACAGAGTGAAAATTGAGTGGAACTTACATTATTTAAAGTGTAAACCCATAAGTGAGTGTGTGAGGATCCAATTCTATTTTCCTGCTAACATTGTCTTGTAGGTTATAAATATAAGTTGTGAGGAGAATAATACGAAATTGACATGAAGGTTGTCAATGAACAATTTAAGTTGCACACCAGGTTGTATGATTTACAATCTTCAGCAACATCTAAATCCACTAGATGGAGTATGTTTGAGGAGGAAGACGAAAAATAGTTAGAGTGTGAAGATTCCACTTTAGAGGAGGCAAGAAGGACGTCTCCAAAAGGGATAACAATTTAGGCAGCATAAAGATGACGATTCCAACCTTTCAAAGAAAGAATGATCTTGAGCTTTATTTGGAGTAGGAAAGAAAGGATGAGCAAGTATTTGACTACTATAAATACTCCGAGGAGAATAGGGTAAAACTTGCAACTATTGAATTCATAGATTATGCAAGTATTTGGTGGGACCAATTAGTGATAAATAGAAGGAGGAATGAGAGTTCAATTTAGTCATGGCAAGAAATGACGATGGTATTTCCTAAGAGATTTATACCTAGCCATTACTATAGTAATTTTCATAGAAAGTTGCAAGGGCTAGTTCAAGGGTCCAAGATTTTAAAAGTCTACTACAAAGAGATAGAGGTGGCCATGATTAGAGCAAACATAGAAGAGGAATGAGGGGCCAAAATGGCTCAATTTATAGGTGGTTTAAACAAAGAGATTACTGATGTGGTAGACTTACAACACTATGTGGAGATGGAGGAATTCTACATAAGGTCATTAAGGTAGAGAAATAACAAAACTCAAGAAAATTGTGTTTGACTTCTAGCTCCTCTTAGAAGTCAACTTGTAAAGACAAAGACACCAACTCAGCCTTGAAATTGAAAGGAGATATAAAACCAAAGGATTCTATTTCTACTTCTAAAGGCAAAATTGAAACTAAATATTCTCATAAATCTCATGATATTAAGTTTTTTAAGTGTCAAGGGCTTGGACATATTGCTTCTCAATGTCCAAATAACAGGGCTATGACCATGTTAGAGAATGATGATGTAGAGAGTGTTAGTTTAAGTGATGATGAAATGCCACAATTAGAGGATTATTCTAATGTTTATGTTGAAGAACTCATGCAAGGAGATAAGCTGGTGGTAAGGCATGAACTAAATATTTATATCCAAGGATGAAAATGAAGTGGAGCAACTTGAGAACATTTTCCATACCCATTGCCACATTCAAAACAAGGTTTATAGCAAGATTATTGATAGTGGTAGCTATACTAATGTTCCTAGTACTTTATTAGTAGATAAGCTGAAAGTGGATACATTTAATCATCCTAAACCACACAAGTTGCAATGGCTTAATTAATGTGGAGAAATTAAGGTGGCCAAGAAAGTTTTAGTGTCTTTTTCTATTAGCAAATATAGAGATGAAGTTCTTTATGATGTGGCACTAATGTATGCTTGACATAAATTATTAAGTTGTCTATAGCAATTTGATAGGAAGGTTACACATGATGGGTACACACAACTGTTAATCTTTTGAATTTAATAACCAAACGATTGTAATAACCCTCTTAAACCATTACAAGCTCAGGAGGATCAGATTAGGAGTTAAGGATAGACATCCTATTGCTTGATTAGATGATATGCTTGATCAATTACATGGCTCATGCTTGTTTTCTAATATTGATTTGAAGAATTGATACTAAGAAATTGTATGAAAGACGGATATGAATGGGAAACAATGTTTAAAATTAAATATGGATTGTAAGAATGTTTAGTAATGCCCTTTGGTTTAACTAATGCACCTAGTACTTTCATGAGGCTAATGAAACCATTTCTTGCGTGCTTTCATTGGAAATTTGTGGTAGTTTACTTTGATGATATTTTCATTTATAACAAGAATTTAAATGATCATATGACAACACTTGCTTGTTGTTTTTAGCGTATTAAGAAAGAACTAATTTTATTCTAATTTTAAAAACTATACAGTTTGCATAGAATCTGTTGTGTATTTTGGATTTGTTGTTAGTGCATAGGATGTTAGCGTTGACGAAGAGAAGGTAAAGGCAATAAAGGACTAGCCAACACTTAATAATGCAAACGAGGTGAGAAGTTTTCATGGTTTAACAAGTTTCTATCGAAGTTTTTTTAAAGACTTTAGTTTCATTGCTGCACCTTTCAATGAACTTGTAAAAAAGAACACTGTTTTTAAGTGGGATGATGTGCATGATCGCGCTTTTAATATATTGAAAGACAAGTTAATTGATGCACATTTGTTCTGCTTGGCCAATTTTAATAAAACTTTTGAAGTTGAATGTGATGCAACAGGAATTGGAATAAGGGCTGTATTGATCCAAGACTGTAAACTAATTGCTTATCTTAGTAAAAGGCTAAATAGGGTAGCATTGAATTATCCAACTTATGATCAGAACTGTATGCATTAGTAAGAACTCTTCAAACATGGCAACACTACTTGTGCCTAAGGGAATTCATCATTAATTATGATCGTAAGAATTTAAAGTTCTTTAAATCCCAAGATAAACTTAATAAAAGGCTTGCCAAGTGGCTGGAGTTCATAGAAATGTTTCCTTAGGTCATCAAGTACAAATATGGAAAGGAGAACATTGTGGCTGATACATTGTCTAGAAGGTATGCATTACTTACTTCTTTACAAACTAAACAACTTGATTTTGAATTGTTTAAAGAATTGTATGCAAATTATTCTAATTTTGTCCAAGTTTGGGATGCTTTTTAAGTATGCATTTGGAGACTTTTATAGACATGAAGAATTTCTATTTAAGAAAGATAAATTTGCGTATACCTACTAGTTCTATTCGTGAGTTACTTATTAGGGAGATTCATAGGGGTAGTTTGATAGGGCATTTCGGTGTCCAAAAGTCTTTAGATATATTGTATGAACATTTTTATTGGCCTAAAATAAAACATAATGTGCAATCTATTTGTGACAAGTGTATAACAAGTAAGCAAGCAAAGTCTAAAGTAAAATTTCATAGTTTATTTACCCCTTTCCTTTGCCTACTCAACCTCGAATTGATATTTTTGTGGACTTTGTCATAGGTTTACCAAGTTTTCAAAGTGGTAAGGACAACATATTTGTTGTTGTTGATCAATTTAGCAAAATGGCTCATTTTATTGTATGTTCTAAAATAAATGATGCAACACATATTGTTAATTTGTTCTTTAAAAAGATGGTTCGATTGCATGGTATGCCCAAGACAATTTTTAGTGATAGAGATGTTAAGTTCTTAGGAACTTTGTGGACCAATTTAGGAACTAAACTCTTTTTTTCTACTGTTACACATCTCCAAATGGATTGGCAAATTGAAGTAGTTAATGGGGCACTCACTATTTTGTTGCATGCTATCATACATAAGAACTTAAAAAAATGGGAAAAGTGTTTTCCACTTATTAAGTTTTCCTACAACTACTTCCTTTTCTTCTTTTGAAGTTGTATATGGCTACCGACGAACATGATAATATTGATGGGAAGGAAAAGTTAGATTTTGAGAAGGATTTACATGCCAAGTTTTGGGCTAACATTGAAAGGAAAAATGAAGAATATGTAAGACAAGCTAAAAAGGGACATATAAAAGTTTTTTTCACACCTAGAGATTGGGTGTGGGTTCACACGAGGAAGGAACGATTTCCCATGCAAAGGAAGTTCAAATTGAAGCCAAGAGGAGATGACTTTTTCAAGTTTGGAGAGGATCAATGACAATGCCTATAAGCTCGATTTGCCAAGCAGCTATGGTGATGTTAGTGCTACTTTTAATGTTGCTAATTTATCTTTGTTTGATGTAGATGATTTGAAGACAAATCCTTTCAAGGAGGGATTATAATGATGGGGATTAGGATACTAACCAAATGGCTCTAGATGATGTTAGCAACTTTTCCCGAGACCCAATGCAAGGAATTGGAGGTCTAATGACTAAAGCAAGAACAAAACGAATGAAAGAAGCTTTGCAAGGATTAATCACGGAGCTGCAAGCAAAGGAGGTTGTTATTAAAGGTGCTAAGGCATTAATAAGATTAATTACTTATCTTCATGTACAAAATGTTGGACAAGACGTAGTACATGGTGAAACCAAGCTTGAAATCCAAGATACAATGCTAATCATCACGCATAGGCTTGAAACAAGCCCAATTTGCATAATTAAGATGCAATCAACAAGTGGGCTGGTTATGTTGAATTAATTAAGCCTAAATTTACATTTTTTAGTGAGTAAGGCCTTATTAAGACTCGTTCCTTAATAATTTCGTTCATATCTTGATAAATCAAAATTTTTCCTTAATTTTGGAGATATCCACATCCAAGACTGATTTGAATCCTAAAATTAAGGATTTCCTTTCTTATTTAGGTCTTTCCTACTTAGGTATGAACTAGAAAGAGGTAAGAAAACCCTTTCCCTATAGGATTAAGATATTATTATGCCTTTTTAAAGGATCATCTGATGTATTATGAGATTATCATCACTACTAATAAAAAGAAGTTATTTTCCATTAAGTTTTGCTTGTTCTTTTGTGTTCTTGGTGGAATACAAATCTGATTTATCAGGGGAGTGATTAACTTTTGTGGCATCTTAAGATTAGGGTTTTAAGGATTTAGCTTCCTTAAGGTTCTAATCTAATAGTTCAACTTGTTTTCTAGGATTTTGGGCATGAATAGCAAATGGATCAAGAGTTCTTAGGGTAGATCACCTAGGGGGTTCATATCACATTGCCATACTTTCATGGCAAAATTGTCCCCTTATTATCAAAATATCCTCTCCTATTTTTTCTTCGAGTATTAAACTCTTGACCAACAATGTTAACTAGTTCTTCATCTATATCAATTCCACCTTAATAATCATTTATGGACAAGGGATAGCTTCTTTCCTTGTCATCGTTCATCTAGCAATTTGGTTAGTGCATCATCATGTTTTTCTAACTGATCTCTTACATGTCACATCATTGAACATTCATTCAAATTGCTACTGCATTACTTGAATTAGTTGATCATTTTAGGAAGAATCCACTTCTTTGTTTTCGTTAGACATGTCTTAAACTTGAAAAAATTAAAATAGCCTCATACACCCCCTTACATGTTTTACTCAATTTATGGATCACTCCACTCATTTTTCACACTTTATATTGCTTGTTATGATGCTATTACTTCCTCTCTTGCCTTTTACCTCTCTTTCTTTTGTTTCAGAGTTCTTAAATTAACTAAGTTCCTTAAATAATCAATTCAGATTATAAAACTTCAATAAAGTGACAAAGGGTA
The DNA here is from genome assembly GCA_024520975.1 of Erythroxylum areolatum. Taxonomy (NCBI): domain Eukaryota; kingdom Viridiplantae; phylum Streptophyta; class Magnoliopsida; order Malpighiales; family Erythroxylaceae; genus Erythroxylum; species Erythroxylum areolatum. Next base: position 12,002 of record JANIJH010561446.1, read on the forward strand.
GGTCTAAGAAATATAACAATAAAAGGTAAGCCAATTTAAAGTGGTATAACTCTATCAAAGGTTAGATCTCAATTGCTTTTTTTAATTCACACATTTTTTAAAAAATTAATCAAAATAATCGAAATTGAAGAAAGAACAAAACAGAAGGCTATGGTTTTAGTACAGAAGAAGAAGAAAAGAGAGCGAAGAACTAGATGAACATCAAATAAATGGATACATATACCTCAAATTTGAGCTAAAACCTCCAGTACCAAATGATGGAAATCACCAATTTAGCAACCATACGTCTCAATAGCTAAAGAACTAAGATACATATGGATTGAAAATTAACACCATCAGAACTAATAGAAAACTAGATCATTCAATTTTTGAAAGTAGGAAACAAACTATTCCACTTACTTTATCAAGGAATCTTGATAAAATAATTAGAACAACACTTGGGATCCTCCAAAATGCCATAAACTTATCAAGTTTGATAACTTAAAAAATAAAACAAAGATTTTAGGTGCTGAACATTACAAACGTAATTAGTTTGATAAGTTCCAAATCTTAAGCAAGAATTTTTAATGAAACTCTCATAAAATAAACTTAGAAGTTTTATATTCATCAGAATTGCATGTTTACAAAAAGAATCAACCTTGTGTATACAGAATAAAGGCTAGACATAACATTCTATTCTAATTTCGTACAAATTGTAACTACTTATTTAATGATAGCCCCCATAACTTGTAACTCTTTATTCTAATTAAGAGATGCTAAAACTTACAGTTAATACAAATTTTAACTACACATTTAATGATAGTCCCACAACTTGTAACTCTTTATTCTAATTAAGAGACTAAAACTCACACTTAACAACATTAAAACCCTAATTTGTGCATGCTGAATTCACATAGTGAATAACCCAAGCCCAACTTACTAAAGTTGAAAATAACATAAAATAATAGCCTAAGATCCAAAACACACATAATCATGCTGATTGCATTTCATTCTTCAATAAGCTTGATTGATTCATTCAATGTGTCATTGTCTTCATGATTTGAATATGTTTGAATCAAGTTAATAATTTTAAGCTCTTCTAACATACATAGACCCCCTAATAGAATTTAGGTGAGCTTATTTTTTCTAAATGTCTTCAAGTAAGCAAGTTAATGCTTCTTTCATCCTTTTAGCTTTAGCATTTCTCATTGGCCATCCATAAAAGGTTAAAGGATCTTACTTCATAATGTTACGTCAACTTGCCCTTCTTGCCAAACCTCATTACTCCTTTCTAAGGAGACGTCTTAAGAAACACTTTCTCACCGACTTCAAACTCCATCTCTTTTCGGTGTGCATCAGTATAGCTCTTCATTCTATCCTAAGCTGCCTTAAGTTGTTGTTTAACTAGATTGACTTTATCAACTGTCATTTGAATCAATTCTGGTCCTATTAGTTTCCTCTCTCCTTCTTCATCCCAACATATCAGAGTTCTACACCTTCTCCCATACAGTGCTTCGTAAGGAGCCATCTGAATGCTCGAATGGTATGAATTATTGTAAGCAAATTCGACCAATGGTAAGTGTTCATCCCATGCTCCTTTGAAATCCATCACACATGCCCTGAGCATTCCCTCAAGTGTCTGAATGGTCCTCTCAAATTGACCATCCGTCTGGGTATGAAAAGCCGTGCTAAAATTCAACTTAGTTCCTAAAGCTTCTTGCATGCTTCCCCAAAATCTCGAAGTAAATTGAGGGTCTCTATCAGAAACTATGGAATCTGGAATCCCATGTAATCTCACTATCTTACCAATGTACTTCTTTGCTAGCACTTTCAAAGAATCAGTCTGTTTAATTGCCAAAAAATGGGCTGACTTCGTCAACCGATCCACAATAACCCATATGGCATCATGCTTACTACTGGTCTTGGGCAAACCCATCAAAAAATCCATGGTTACCCTTTGCCATTTCCACTCAGGAATGGACAATGGCCTTAACTTGCCTGAAGGTGCCTAGTGTTCATCCTTGACTTGCTGACACGCTAGACACTTACTTACATACTCTGCTACATCCCTCTTCATGCCTTTCCACCATAAATGCTCTCTCAAATTCCTGTACATCCTGGTGCTACCTGGGTGCATGGCATAAGGCGCATTGTGTGCCTCATCCAAAATCTCATCCTTCACCT
>JANIJH010561559.1:0-14156 GCA_024520975.1 Erythroxylum areolatum
CAATCACTTCATTTCTCATCAATTTCCTTTAAGCACAATAACATCTATAACACAATACTTATACAAACACACTCATTTAATTTCATTTAATATTTCTAAATTCTACTCAAAGACCGGGGTCCAACAACTTAAAGGTTTGTTTATGAAAAATTCTTGGATGATGAAGGAGATGGCTCGTACACAATAATGTCAGAACCGGGATATATATTGGATTCATTGATACTTTGAAGCTCAAGGAGTACAAATGCCAACTCTGATACCATTTGTTAGACCCTGTTTCTAGAGCCCAACATTCAGAGTCATAAAACGTGATCTTCGTTACCCCAAATTTCTGGGTCTAACTCTTGCTCTGATACCAAAAGATGTTGGACTCCGTTTTCAGAGTCCAACTATCGCTCTGATACCAAAAGATGTTGGGCCCTATTTTTGGAACCCAATTATTGGTTTGAATACCAAAAAATGTTTGACCCAAGTCTCGAGACGAATCCTGAGGTGACCATTTAGGGCGGGAGCATGAGGGTGGTGCGAACGAAAAGTGGAAAACACATGGATTTATAAGAAATCTTAGCGTGGTAGCAAAAGAGAGTTCGTCGCGGCGAACCCGTAGAGTTATCTCCATAGACCCTTTGGGAAAATTTCACTATGGCGAACTCTTAGCTTTGCCGTGGTGAACCCTCGAAGTTCAACAAGAGAACCCTTCAGGAGAGTTTCGTCGCGGCGAGATCAGGCCTTGCCACGGCGAAGTCACAGCATTCAACAACCAATACCAATTTTCCAAGCACACATACACTCAATTCTAACCACCCAAACTTAGCCATAAGATAATTCTAGACATACTCAACCATTCATTAAGCTCCATTTCTTCATTTCATTAATAAATCTAAAAGAGTTCATACAAGCTTCGCTTACACATCATCATACATATCAAAGTTTAAAACAAAATACAAAGGATGCTCAATGTTGATATGCCTATAAAGCTATCCAAAAGTAGTCACTAACTTAGTACAAAATTCTCTAAGTATCTTGGAGTTTCTAATGCCTTGCAAAGATCGCTAACCTTCTCGTTTTGCACTTGAGGAGTGAATAGTGGGGTGAGCTACACAACTTAGTGGCTAATATATTTATAGTCACTAATAATGAGCCACACATTCAAGCATATGTACATATATATCCAGTAATTCATTACTTAACAATTCAAACTCACAGCTCATAGTTAACAAGATGTCTTTAGCTAGAACATCTCATTTAATTATTCATCACGACATAACACTCAATTATGTATCATGCTTAACAAATCAATGATGAAATGCATAATAAATGGCTCGAGAGTTTTGTGGAACAAAACGGATAAATTAGAGTTTATACCATGAACAAAATGAGTCTGATTTCTCAGGATCTCGTGGCCTTAAGTGGGCAGCCAGGAGAAGGCTATAGGTCAACGTGCACGTGACTAACGAAACTTTCCTCTCTTGCACAAACACAATCAAATTTCAATGCTTAACTCTTTTCACACACATTCATACTTTTCATGCTCATCATGCTTTTTCCTCTTTTCATTTATACAAAATGCCATGAAATTTTTCAAGGCATAACATGATCACAATTGCAATGCATTTTCAACAAGTGCCATAATTCAAAGTAAGCAACTTAAGACACAATATACAAACAAGACAATTTGCCCATATTACATAACAACTATAAATATATTACCCACCTAATTTCGCTTGACAGTCCAAGTTCAATATTGTCTTTCCTCTTGCTCTTGGATAGGGCTTGCTTGGTTTCCTATAACAAACCAAGTTCTCATTCAAACAACATTTAAAGGAAAATTATAAGGCTTCAATAATGAAAAATGCTAAAGTTGAACTATAACCCTTTCAAAACCATACTTTCGGGTCAAGTTTCCATATCATTTTGATTATGTAAATTAAGAAATTTGGTAACACTTCCTTCTAGTTTCTAATGACACCAAAATCATTCAATTTGGTTTAGTAATCTGAATGTTATACTCCAAACATTTTCGGATTATTCTTATACTAAAACAATATTCTATGTTCAACTTCCTTACAAAAATTGGAATCTTTAGAGACTGAATTTAAACTTGATTTCTTCAGAAAACTTGTAGCTTTATCTCTCTAATTTACTCCAAATTAAAAATAACTTTATTTGAATAACTACAAAGAAAGTTATGCTCAAAATACCAAATCATGTTCGGTGCAGGAAATTCGACTTTGCCACGGCGAAGCCAGAAGTTCGCCGTAGTGAACTTCCACAGAAACTTACGAAATTTCCAGCCCTTTCATCCCATTTTCCAGATTTCTTACCCCCAACATCTTATTCCTAACACATCTTATGATTTATCTTTGATCATTAACCCTAAAAAGTTAAAACATTTTCATATACCATTCATCAACAACTTCCTACACACATTCAATTTCATTTTCACTTCTAACTATCATTAAATATGGTTCATCGAACAATCAAGAAGGGTTAATACTTATACTTACTTGTTTAGCTTCAAACTCTTCAAAATTTCCAAAACCCTAGCTTGATTTTCTCTTCTTCTTCTTCTTTTCTTCTCACACTGACAATGCTTCTCCTCTTCTCTTCTAATTCAAGAAAATTTAAATAATCTTTCCCCATTTTACCCTTCATTTACCTTGTCCTTCCCATTTTGCCCCTTCTTTGTCTTTTATGTCTCTAACTCCTTTAATCTTCTTAAACACCATATTAATTCTAACTTAATGCTAATCTTTCCATCAAATTCTAATCTCTATTCATGCTTACTAAATTTAATGACACAATTCAAAAAATAAAAAATATAAACAAACAAATAAAACACAAATAAATAATTAAGCAAATAAATCGATAATAATTGAAAATTTTTCGGGGTCTAACACCATCCCTGCTTCAATCACCATGAGTTCGTGTTCTAACCCATTTAGCTCCTGCTGTTGCTTTTTCTTTTCATATATTGTGTTTGATTTCCCTTTTTTGTGTGTTTGTATGTCTCCTTCTCACATTGAGAACAATATGTTGTTCAAGTGTGGGGAGGTAGTCTTTACATTTTTGTTTGCATTTTTGCATGTCATTTAGGTTGCATGTTAGGTTGTTAGTATTAGGAGTGTCATTTCCCTTACATTTGAATTTTTATGATGAATGTGTTTCTATAAGATTCTATCATGCTAGTTGGAATGAGATTAAATGCATGGGTGAACTTAAATTAGGCTACTTGAGTAGAGAGTGAACCACGTGAAGTGATGAAAGTAGTTGGCTGCATAAGCTTACTCAAAGATTAACATTTGAGTAATGAGGTAGTGTATAAAAGCATAATGGATTTTTTTTGGTAAATCAGAAAGACTTTATACAAATAATAAAGGTTATGTACATAACTTGAGATTCTTACATATGAATCTCCAGACTGCCAAAAGGAGAACCAATAGAGCCTATGGCATACTTACAACCTACTTCATAATGGATTTTCATTAGAGCCTATGTGAGGAATTGAGCCTTTATGACTCCATTCTATTGTTATTTCATTTCCTTGCTTGAGTGATGCTTATTTAGGTAATTACCTTCAGATTGAATTAGTTTAAATCTATTGGATACATGCTAGAAAGAAATGATTAAGGCCCTTTTCCTTTTAACCCTTGGCTTAAATAACCTACCCTTTTATTATCCCTTGCTAGCCCCGTTGTGCCTTTAACCTTTTATTTTTTAAAATCACGCTATTTTAAAAATCACAAACCCCTTTAGCTTGCCCAATCATAAGTTAATATAGTGTTAAGTGATATTTTAGTTTGAAATTTTTTTTGTTACAGTTTTTTCCTCTCTAAGATGTTTTGAGCAGATTTTAGTACTTTTACTCTTAGAGCACATTACATATAGTTGCTTTTTTTTCTATTTATTGTTTGTTTGTTATGGTATAAAAAAGAGAATAAAGAAAAGAACAAAATCAAATGATAAAAAAAGAGAAAAAGGAAAGAAAAGAAAAAGGAATAACGTGTAGTAGCATCAATAAGTGCAGAGTAGTAGTCATATCCATTTGCATATCTTAGAAGTTTATCTTTGGCATCCCTTTGTACACTTAGTACTTTATAAATGCTTGTGATAAACACCTAAAACCTTTTTAACCCACCTTAACCCTTGCTACATTTCAATCCAAAAAAAAGTCCTTTGATCTATCTTAGCAAGTAATCATTGTGGAGGAGAATTTATGTATTAGCAAGCCTATGATAATATGGTTTCCTATAGGAAGTTTAAGTGAAACACTAACTATCAACACTTGAGATAAATGAGTGAAATTTGTAAAGAAGGTATATTTTGGGTTTAAACTTATCTTTGAGTGATGGTTTCATAAGTTGAGTTTGCTTATGTGCACCAATGAAAATTAGTCTTGATGTGTGTAGTACCTTGACACTTGAGTTGGACAAAGTTTGAAGAATTGCATGCTTTAATCTTTGTGAAAATGAAGTGATAGGATTTTATTGGTTATATGTGATTTTTACTTGAGGATAAGTAAAAGTTTAAGTATGGAGATGTTAATAGGTGTAGATTGCATTGTATTTTTGTAGGTAGTTTAATGTGTGTTTAGTAGTTAAAATTTGATTGTTTAGCATGTGAATTGTGTTAGTTCATATTTGTGTTTTAAGTGTTTTTTGGATGAGACCATTTATTTTAGCTTCAATTTTATCTATATGAGGTGTCGTGATGAGTTTTCTAGTGTTTCAGGGCATTCAGAGGAGAATCAAAGAAGACCCTGGCAATGACCTAGGGCCACGATCGTGACAAAAGCTCAAGCATAGGGCCATGATCGTGGGGAATATGCCATTATCGTGACAGAGAGCAAACAAGCTGGCCATGATCGTGCACTAAGCGCCATGATCATGACCTATGCACAGATAGCGTGGGTTCGTTTCTAGATTCAAGTTTTCGAGGGACATTTCGGACCCTGAAATGACATTAGGGTTACCTTATTTGGACAAGACCATAAAAGCATTATGATGTAACCTTACAAGGGAGCTTTTACAATCAATCTCTATTTGGAAACCGTAAAAAGGAGAGAGAAAGAAGAGAGGGAGAGAGAATAAGAAGAGAAAGAAGGAGAAAGAAGAAGTGGATCTTGATGTTGCTATTCTAGGATCAAGTGGTATCGCGATGCTGCTACCTTCCCAATTTGTCCAACCTAAGTTCCATTTTCTCTTCATTTCCTTTTTCATTTAAATATATAAAGTTGAGATGGATTGTTTGGAAATGGATTTTGAGTTCTTAATAATGTTTTAAAATCTCATTCGGGATTTTACTTTTAGTTAATGTTGATTTAGTTATTTTATGTTTATTGGTTGGGTGTTAAGATTGATTAATGAATTTACATGTTTCGGTAACAAACTGAGAAGGTGAGCTAGATAAAATTTACTAGATTAGATTAATGAGAGTTAGGCGATCTAATTGACCACTTAATCAATCTAGTTGATAATTTCATAGAGAGAGATCCAGTGCGAGACCCAATTGTTTATTAGAGAGCTTTAAAACTAATTAGAATCATAGGTAATTTGTGAATTAAGAGATTGCAAGTTCCATAATTCAATTAAGGTTTACAATTTAGGATTTAATGGTTATAACTAGAGATAAAGTAATCAACCCTACAACCATCTAGAATCGACAACCCATAAACACATAAATGGCTAGCTTAGCATTAATTATAGATAAAATCCCCTCTTTTATAACTTGATTAACTCTCTTGACAGATTTTCATTGTGACCTGTATGACTACTCAGTTTAATTCTACTATTTTAAAATTTTCACTTTACAAATCTTGAAATTAAAGTTTATGCACTTTTGTTACATTATTTGTCTAACATCCCGCTCCTATACTAAGGGTTAGAATTCGGTACATATAAGCTCAAAGAGAGATTAAGAAAATGCATTTCATGTACATGCATAATGATAGCATACTCATATGTGAATTTGAATTTTTGCACACATTAAAATGACTATACATGCATTTATTGACATTCCGAGTATAATTTTTTATAAATGTGATTATATTGAGAATTGTGGTTTATGTATATTGAAAATTTAATTGGAAATTTTGTTTAGTGATTTTAAATTTTTGGTGAATTTTAGGAATAAATTCCAAAAATTTTGAATATTAATAGACTAGGAGAAATGCCACTTGGCGAGTAAATTGATGGAAAGAAATAGAAATAAGAAACAATTGATATTGGAGAATTGTTAAAAAAACAATTCTAGAAATTTTTGATAAAATGACTTTGGAAATTTGGAGATGATTTTAAAATTTGTGAGAAAATGATATTGGAAATTAGGAGACATTTGGAGTAAGATTTAGAAATGATTGAATTAATTAAATGAAAAACTAGTTAAAGTCTTAGGAATTAGACAAGTGTGTAATTCCTAAGCCCACGTTTCTTTTAACTTTGAAAGACAAAGACACTGTTTTGTCTTGTCTTAAAATATCTTATTGGTGGCTTTCTTCTTGAAGCTTCTACTTCTTATTAGAATTTTTGAATCACTAAACCTTCACCAAAGAAAAATCTTGTTTTCCTCTACCTATTGTTACTCCCACTTTGTTATTTCCTTCTTCTACCTCAAGAAAAACCGAACCCCCTATCAACCTTCAAGATGATGTACGTGGGTGCATGAGAGTTAGGGCTTCTTTAGATCTTGAAGAACTTGGAGTTTTATCAAGTAAGTATTACGTAAATCCTTATGAGTGTTAGAAATATGAATCAAATTTGGTGATATATTTGCCATTACATGATCATGAGAAAATGGTTATTTTGATGAACATTGTGGGTTTAAGATGAAAATATGGATTTTTGGTTTTTACGTATTTGATGATTAGTATGTCATAAGCGTTTTTTAAAAATGATTTTTGAGTTGAAAGATCAATGAAAATAGGAATTAAATGAGTGCATAAATTTTTCGGGAAGGGTTGATATATATACACACACATGTATGCTCTGTTTTCTTCACTGTGTATACTTGAGTATTTTGGGTGTTTTTAGCGATGATTAAAAATGAATTTAGAGTTAAGGGATAGTTGTAAGATGATGTTCTGATATGGGAAAGTGAATTAAAATGAAAGTTTGAAAATAAAAATAGAAAATGTACATAAGATGAAAGTGCAAAAAAATGAGAGTAAAGAAAATGCAGAAATGAAGAAGATACATGAATATGTGATGTTTTGATATTTAGTGTTGATTCTTGGTTTTGGTCTGTTTTTGAATGTTTTGGGTTAAATTAATGGAGGTTGAAATAAGGTAGGAGAGATAGACTAAGCAAAAGATATGTTTTAAGATCTAGAGATGAATTAGAGTTAGCGATGAACATTATTGAAGTGTGCTGGACATGTACAGATGCAGTTTTTCCGCTAAACATGCATCTGTATTTTTGCCATATCTTCGTATATAGACATCCAAGTGAGATGATTTTAATTTTAGATTAAACCAAAGACGTGTGGCTATATTTTTCATGAAGAAATCGAAATTTAATTATGTTTTTAAGAGTTTCAAATTTTAGCTCACAATTGAGTTTGTGGATTCTATCATGGTTTGGAATAGTCTGTAGTGTTTTTAGCATAAATTGCAGAATATCTAACCAAATTGCATAAAATTAGTTTCATTATAACCTTAAGGAATAAATGAACAATTTTTTGGAAGAGTGTTTTGCCTAAATCATTCGTATTCCTTATCAAAATGACCATAAAAGATGGACCTGAAGGTCTGCTTTGAGAAGAAGAGAGAGACTGCAGTGCGTGAGTTTGGAGAATAAAAGAGGGATTGCACGATTGTGATTTTGCACGATCGTGAAATTTTGGAGAAGTATGGAAAAGCAAAATACAAGCATGATCGTGACTTTTCTAAGCCAACTTGAAAGCACGATCGTGACATTGAATGCTTGCTGAAGTGGACTAATGTGAATATCCTTCACTCTTTTGGTCATAACTTCTTCTCCCGACCTCCAAAGGACATGAGACTTAAACCATTGAATTTGTAACACATTTTTCTTCATCTCAGTAGAGATTGATTGATGAATTTGGGATGGAATTGATGAGGAGTTCTGTAAAATGATAGCTGGAGAATTTTCACTGAACATGCTTCGGTATTTTAGGCATAACTTGTTATGTAGTTATCCAAATGGAATGTTTATTAATTTATATTAAAATAGAGACATAGAGCTACAATTTTTTTTTGAAGAAATCAAATTCCAATTCTGTCTTCATAGTTCTAGAATCTGACTTGAAGTTGGGAATAGAATACTGTTACAGTTAAGGAATGATCCGAATTATTTGGAGTATAACTTTTGGAATATTGAACCAATTTGAATGATCTTGGTGTTATTAGAAACTTAAGACAATAGGGAACATGTTATTAGATATTTCTTTTCCAAATTACCTCATTTTTATTGTCTAATTGATCATGGAAAATAGACTCGAAGGTCTAGAATTTTGGAGAATTTATAAGAAAGAATGAGAGTTTGGATATTGTATGATCATATAATGTTAGAATAACAATAGTGAATGAATTGTTGGTATTAAAGTGCCAAGGACATGTGTATAATGGAGATGAAGGAGTTCATATGATTGTGGTTGTGATTCAAAGGAAATGAGTAATGAGTACCAAGTTAAAGTTAAAGTGAATGAGAATTTGATTTTATGAGAGCAAATAATGCTAAAAATGAAATGACGAGTAATTGAGTTATAAAATGAGAATGTGGATAAGATATGAAATTTGATAATATACCAGGGATTATCAAGAACATGCATTGTACATGGTTTGCATTTACATTTGTGCATAAAGAAATGCTTATAATTGTGCAAAGTTATTAATGTGTGTGTGCAATGTCTATATTGCATAATTTTGATGTGCAGGATACACGTTCGCATTCAAACGTTTCCAGACCTTGGAAACAATTGCTAATTTAGAGCGTACTGTGAGTCGACCTAAATGGTCTTATTTCATTGTTTGTTCTGAATTTCAATTTTTGCATTAAATGACTACAGTTATGATTATTATGCAATGTGAATATAATTGATATGAATGTGATTTGCTTATGTTGATACTGGAAAATGAAGGTTTGAGACTTCATGCATAAATGTGATATTGAAGTGTTACTTGTATGTGAATGAGAAGAAATAAGTGTTTCTCAACATTTATGTTAAATGACGGACCACGGTCCGATGATAAATATATTCTGAATGTGAATGTGTATATGAATAAGAAAAATGATTCTCAACTTAAGGTTGAATACTAGACTAAGGTCCGATGATAAGTGAAAGTGAATAATTGATCATATGCGATTGATGCATTTCATTACATGAATGCATGAAAGATAAAGGCAGTTGTGACCGATGTAGCCACCGAAAAAGAGCTTAAAGTTCAGACCGTGAAAAAGAGCCTAGAGCTCAGAAAGTGTATAAGAGCCAAAGACTCACTATGTAAAATGAGCCTGGTATCCCCAACGGATACGGGACAGTTATCAATGAGCTCGGTATCCCCAACAGATATGGGACAGTTATCAATGAGCTCGGTATCTATAATAGATACAGGACAGTTAGGCACTCGATCACAACAAAGTAAAAAATAGAAAGTGAGTCTCATGTGAACTACATATGCATGATATGAATGATTATAATGTGTTGAATGTAAAATGCGAATCGATGAATCAAGTGTATGTGATTTATTATGATTAACAAATAAATGATGTGAATTGTGTGTTATGTGATCAAGTGAGCCATCGAGGATGGTCACTCATTAAGTTTGCAAAACTCATCCAAAATTTGTAATATTTTTTCAGGCTTAGAAGAGTTACCCCATTAGGCTAACGGGAGTACGGACCCTGCATTCAAGTAAGAGATGGAGGTCAGGATCAGTTCGCGTCTACATTTATACTTTCTTATTTTTTTATCAATTTGTATATTCTGAAATTTTAGTACAATGCGAATCTGAATATTTCTGTATGTAATAGCTTTTAAAATTGGAAATGTGGACAAATGAGATTGATCAAAGTGTAATAACTTTATGATTATAAGTATTTTGTATTTGAAATGGGCCCGAATCGAAAGTGAAATTTCGATGACTTATGTAATGGTTTAAATGTTGTAAATGCAAATGTTTATGAAATAAAGGTTTGGGGCTGAATTTGATTATTGATTTCCGCGTACACGTATGAAAATTATTTTTGAAAAAAATTGTGCTGAGTTTTCGAGAGTTTGACTATTCTAGTATGTCGCTCTTGCAGGATTCACACTAGGACATCCCTCAGGATGTCAGGTACGAGTCTTGCGAGAGTAGGGTGCTACATTAGAGATAACATAATTTGAGTTAAATAATCCAAGCTTATGTGATTATTGCTTAGATTGGTCTATTCTTCTCATTCATAAGGTGGCTGTCCGATTAAACTTAGAGAGCATCTCCTAATTTATGCAACAGCTAGGATTAATTAACGAGCTCTTCTTGATTAACTATGACCTAAGGAAAAACTGGGATTAAGAGAGCTTGCTGTTAATCTATAACCAATAGTTCAAGGAGACGTAAAAAAAACAAAAAATCAATGAAATATGTTTAATTAGAATTTAGGCCAAGATTAAACCGAAGAATTAAAACCCTAACGAATTTATGACTTTTCATCATTTTTATATGTTTTGTTTTATTTTTTGTTTTAGTCTAGTCTTGTTTTATTTTCTCATTAAACCATAAACCCCTAAAACCTAAACAACAATTAATTTCATTTCATAAACTTTACATACACCTTCTGTGGGATCAACCCAGACTTACCACTACCATATTAGTAGGTCTAGTTTATTTTGTGTAGTGTTACGAAACGCTACCAGATATATTGGTCAACTTAGTGAGAATAGTGAACTTAAATAATTGAGCTTACAAAGTCAGACTAACCACTTGCCTTCATATTTTAATCTACATAACGAGAGCATCTAGTTGTAAAATGAGCTAAAACAATTAAAATTGGATAAAAGATGATTATGAGTCTCAATATTCCTCTTAAATAGGACTCAAAGATTATTATGCAAGAAGACAACTTTTAGCTTTTCTAAAGTTTTAAGGCTGTACTTGACAACTAGCCAAATAATAATGGAAGCTTTAAGAGAGTTACAACTTAGTCAAATCAATTGCCGCCATAAAATTTTTGGCTTTAACTTTTTTTTGAAAAGTTAAATATGCATTAACTAACAAATAAAAGTTAATTATAAAAAGGAAACAAGCTAAGGAATTAACCAAATAAACCAATTAGAGTCAATCCTATATACAAGGAGGGAATTACAACAACTCTATAAAAACTAAACTAACTTATAAATGGCATAAATATAAACCTTAGATGATAGTGAGAATAACTCATAAACAACCCTATATAGTCATATGTTATAACCTCAAGTAGGGGACTTCTTTTCTTCTTGATTATCACTATCAATTGAAATCCAACACCACTTTAGGATGTTAAATCAATTTCCTAGATTTGATATTTTAAGAGCTACATAAGAGGTGTAGGTTTTGAGATATTATCTACTCTCATATAACATTAATCAATTCTTACAATAGGAATGATTTATGGTTAGCTGTTCCTTGGAAGATCCTTATGTTCCTTTCTTTAAAGTCATTTTGAAAACAATGCAGACCCCCTTAGATTGTGCTTAATTTAGGACTACTAAACCAAATCAGTCTATTTAGAGGGAGGAATTAGAATGTTGCAAAGCTAAAACATTTCTTTTCATATGTAATTAGAATAATCATATCTTAAAACACTTCTTTTCATATGTAAAAATATATTTCTAGCTCCTATCCTCTATGTTATAAAGAGGATAGGAGCTAGAAATTCATAAATATGCAATCTTGTCACCATTTATGAGTCTTCACTTAAGAGCCACCTATAAAGTAAAAGTCACTTCAATAATTTACTGAGAAAACCACACCGGTATGAATCATTTGACTTTTGGGCTTAGGGATATCAAGATCATCTTGCATGAATTGTTGGATAATTTTCCATCTGTATTCAAACTCAAAAAAATATATATACATACATATATATGTATATATATATCCTCTTTGTCAATGTGAAGTTTAGTATTTAAGATCAAGTTGATAAGGAGACTTCTAGGAAGATACTCAATGCATTAAGCTTTTATTCTTAATATTACCTAGATTGATGCAATCCCTATGATCATGTTGTACAGCGTATTGTGTTAAGGATTATCTCTAAGGGGACTAGAATTAAGTCATTGATTATAGAAGAAGTTTGTATCATATTTATTACCTATCTGATACTTGATCACCTGCTAATTGGTTCCCTATATTTGAACATTTAAACCACAGTCCAAGATGCATTAGTTTTTAGGCTAAAGGTATAAATGTTATCATCTCTCAATTAGTACATAGCCACTTAACCTAGAGAGATTTTTTTTGACGAAGCATCCTCTAGACACTCTTTATTAATAATGTTATATTAACTAATCTAATAGGGGAAATGCCTAATCCCGACTCCTCTTTAGAAAGACAAAGATCTTTCCATTTAACCTTAGCAAAATCTTTCCATTTAACCTTAGCAAAATCTTTCTTCTTGAAGTTCATTGGCCATAAAAACCTTGTCATCATCCTCTCAGTTTTCTTGATTATTTCAAAAGGGATTGAAAGGTGACATGACCAATACGTATAAAGACTGCAATTTATAAAATTAACAAGTTAAACATAACCTGTCAAAAACAAATTTTTATTGCTCAACTTGAGAACCACCTCTATATCTTTTTTATAAGGGAAAAGTGGTCAATAAAGGAGATTTTTCTTAATGTAATAAGGATTCCTTAGTAAGTAATTAGGGCCTTTATATTATTATTAAGAGCAAATGACATTCTCTACCTCCATATTAGTGAAATGCCAAGCTAGTAATTCCTTATCATGGCTATAAATTTGCTCCCTAACTATGGATTAAGTAATAGAGGAGGAACTATTAGTAGGTGTATCAAGAGTTTATATCAAATAATTATGAGCTTCCCTAAATAGAACTTGTTGACTATTAATCTGCATCCTTATATCATCCTTAAGAGAAACTATTATATTGCTACTCTTTCTTACACTACAAGAAAATAGGCAAATAGCGACGGAAACTTCCCGACGGAATCGTATCCATTTGAAATTAGGAACGGAAAACATAATACCATCACTATAGTTGACCAATATAGCGACGGAACAAATGTTCGTTGCCATATCTGGAGGGAAAATTCCTGCCAAAATTTGGCAACAGAAATATACTGATGTAATAATAACCGTCAGTAAATTGCTACATAATTAGTTAATCGGTCGGTAAACTTTTCGTGGATAAGGAAATATTTGACGACAAAAATTGGTCCATCGGTACTGTTGTCCGAAACATCCGTCGTTCTGAATTTATTAAGGACAACCAAAACGACGTCGTTTCGGTGAAGTTAAACAATGTCCCTAACTTGACTGAAATGACGTCGTCATTTCATTATAGTGAAAGCAAGTTATTTACCTTGACCTAAATGACGTCGTTTTAGTTTAAAACCAAAACGACATTGTTTTTGTGAAGTTAAAAAAACGTTGTTTTACTTGACTGAAATGATGTCGTTTTGGTTTTAAACCAAAACGACGTCATTTCGGTCAAGTTAAATAATGTTCTTAACCTAACCAAAACGATGTCATTTTGGTTAACTTAAAACGCTGCAGCCCTTCCTTCCCTGCCTCTTCCTCTCTCGCAGCTACATTCCTCCTCCTTCCTTTGGATGCAGCTCCTCTCCTCCATCTTCCTCCTCCGACGTTGACTGTCATCCTTCCTCCGACCACGTGGAGCATCTTTGACCGATGTTGCCTGTCATCTTCTCTGGCAGTGAGGTAAGGGCGTCATCTCCTCCGCCTCTTCTGAAGGTAAGTCGTGGGTTTTGCTTTAAAATTTTCTTGTTTTGGACTGAGTTAATTGATTTGGTGTTGAGTTAATTGGGTTTGATTGTTATTGTTTTAGGGTTTTTCATGTAAATAATGGGAAAATGTAATCAATTTGTGTTTAGATAGGGTTGAAAATTTTGTGCACTCAACGTGTTTGATGAAATGTTTTCTTATATGTGATGAACTTGTTTTGTGGTTTTTTAATTGTTTGTTTACAAACTA
>JANIJH010561637.1:0-14148 GCA_024520975.1 Erythroxylum areolatum
GTTTAGATCTTTTCATTGATATGAAATATGCCATGTTTGAGCTTTGGAGTAGGAAGTTACAAGGTTTAGAAAATGTGTTGTTACTGTTTGTAATGCCTTTTTCTAGGCAGTAACTTTGAGGTGGTTTTTAACTCTCTTAGAGACCAAATTGGTTTTTGCATCCTTCATGAACGTTGTAGAGTTTCCTTTTAGCTTTTTATTGATACTAAATTTTCAAATTTTGGAATTCTGTGTGAAAATTTATGAATTTTTGAAGTTCAGATGTGCGTTTTAGAGTGACCTAGGGCAGGCCACTCGCTAGCGCGAGCATGCTCGCGGTCGCAAGCGAGCGCTTCTAGTGCTCGCCTCGGGGTCGTGAGGCTCTCACGGTGGCGAGAGCGCGTCTAGCGCGTGCCTCGCAGTCGCGAGACAGTCGCAATGCGACGTAGGCTATGAAATTTTTTTTTTTCTGATTTTCCTTTTTTTTCTAATCCAACCTCCTTCGACTTGTTTGCTTATAACTCTTTCGTTTGACCTCCAATTTACTCGATTTTTGAAGCATTGGTTTTCTAAGAAAATTTTCCTACCTCTACATAAAAATCTAGAGCTTTTGATATTAATTGGAAATTTATGGATTAAATCAAAGTGAGACGATCGGATGGAAATGTTTGATTATGCTTCCATATTTTGGTGATATCTCGATCTATAGGGATTCGATTAAGGTGATTTTTTGGTTTCGAATAAACTAGAGGCATGGAATTTCTTTTTATTTTAGAAATCTGATTTCAATTTGGGCCCTAAGACTTTTAAATTTCAGGAGAAAATTTGGGTGTAATATTCAAGATCCGTTCGGAAGTGAGTGAAATGAGTTCGTTTTTTAGGTTTGACCTGGTGGGGAATTCCTCCCTCGTTGGATGCGTGTCTAGATTTCACGTAGAACGTCAGACACGTGACTCACCGGGGTGGGGTTCCAAGAGGATATGAGTTGAAGTTTGCCTAACATTCATAGTATGCGGCCAATATTGTTTCTAATGAGGAGGATAAGTGTGCAAGTTTGAGGGAGGACTTCATTTGGGAATCAAGGAGAAAATATTAATCCAAAAATTTTGTGACTACCAATTGTTGGTAGATGTTGCACTCCAATCTGAGAAACTGGAGAACATAAAGTATGAAGTAAATATGAAGAGGAAGAACAGGGAATAGTCTTCCAAGAAGGGAATGGGTAGCCCAACACCTAAGAGGAGTATAAGGGATTTCCACATATAGAGTGAAGTGGGAAGTAGTGTCTTTGCTAAGAATAAGCAATCAAAGAAAGTTTTGAGGCGAACCTCAACTTTGGGAAGCAATAGAGGGATGGAGAGGAATAAGTACACGAACCCCCCACTGTGAACATTGTGGGAAGTTTCATAGAGGAGAGTATTTCAAATTACTTGGAGTATGTTTTCGATGAGGAGAGAAGGGACATATGGACAAGGAATGTCCCTAAGCATAATGGCAAGATGGGTCGTAGTTGCAAGCTCCAAAGAGAGCTGAAACAGTACGAATCAGGCTAGTGATTAGGTGGTAAGTTCTGGAGCGATAAGGAAGGTTATTCCTCTAGAAAGGCCAAGGGGTTAGGCATAGGCAAGGGTATTTTCTATGACCAGAGATCAAGCTATAGCCGCATCTGAAGTTGTTAGGGGTATGGCTAAGTTATTTAATTCAGAAGTATATTTACTGATTGATTTCAATTCCATGCATTCTTTTATTTCTACAAGCATGACATTACATGGTGTTAATTTGGTTCCATTGGATAGTCCATTGATTATTAATACTCCTTTAGGGAAGAGTGTAATAATAAGTCAAGCATATCAAGATTGTGAACTCTTTATAGATGGTGTTAGACTGTTAGTGGACTTACTATCTTTAGATTTAAAGGGCCTAGATGTTATATCTGGAATGGATACCATGGAGAAATATCATGCAAAGTTAGATTGTAGCCTTAAAGAGGTAGAATTTGATCTTGGCAAGGGTAAGAAGGTGACTTTTAGAGGAGACAGAAGAACACCATCACCAAGAATTATTTTGGCTTTGCTAGCTAATAGGATGATGAAAAAAGGGTGTGAAGCTTTCTTGGCACACATTATGGACACCAATGTGAATAAAGGGGAGTTAGAAGATTTTCCAATTATGAGAGAATTTCCAGATGTATTTTCAGAATATTTACTTGGTTTATCACTAGTGAGGGAAATCGAGTTTATCATCGATTTAATCCCATATACCACACCCATTTTTGTACCACCATATAAAATGGCTCCACCTGGGTTGAAAGAGCTTAAGGAACAATTGGAAGAACTGATAGAGAAGGAGTATATCAGGCCAAGTTGATCTCCATAGGGAGCGCTGGTTCTATTTATTAAAAAGAAGGATGGAACATGGCACATATGCATTGACTATCGGAGACTCAACAAGGTGACCATGAAGAACAAGTATCCTCTTCCACGAATCGATGATCTGTTAGACCAGCTGCAAGGAGAAAAGGTCTTCTCCAAAATTGATCTCAAGTCAGGCTATCATTAGCTCAGAATCAGGGAACCTGATGTAAACAAGATAGCTTTAGGACATGTTATGGGAATTATAAATTCCTAGTCATGCCATCTGGATTGACCAATGCTCTAGCTGCATTCATGGATCTCATGAACAGGCTCTTCAAGGAGCATTTGGATCAATTTGTCATAGTATTTATAGATGAGATTTCGGTTTATTCTAAGAGTGAAGAGGAAAATAAGGAACATCTCAGGATAGTGTTGCAAACACTAAGGGAGAAGGAGCTTTATGACAAATTCAGCAAGTGTGAATTTGGGCTTCATAAGGTGATATTCTTTGGACATGAAATTTCGCAGGATGGGGTACATATTGATCTGAGGGAAGTTGAAGCAGTTGTGAAGTGGCATGTACCAAAAATAGTGGCAGAAGTGAGAAGTTTTCTAGGTCTAGTAGGATATTATAGGAGGTTTATTGAAGGATTCTCTATGATAGCTACTCCAATGACCAAGTTATTAAGGAAAAATCAGAAGTTTATCTTAAGTGATAAATGTTAGAAGAGCTTTGAGGAGCTTAAGCACAAATTGACAAGTGCTCCAATTCTGACCTTGCCTGTGGGAAGTGAGGGTTATATAGTTTATAAATGTGTTGATGCAAGGAGATAAGGTAATAGCTTATGCCTTGCGGCAACTAAAGCCTTATGAATTGAATTACCCGACCCATGATCTAGAATTAGCAGCAATAATCTTTACCTTAAAAATTTAGAGACATTATCTGCATGGAGTTCAGACGAGTATTTTTACAGATCATAAAAGTCTCAAGTACTTATTGAGTTAGAAAGAGTTGAATTTGAGACAGAGAAGGTGGATAGAGTTACTTAAGGATTATGACTTGCTGATTGAATACCACGCAAGAAAGGCAAATGTAGTGGATGATGCCTTGAGTAGGAAATCCTTTATAGCGTACGTTCAGACAATTTATCTGTCGTTGTTGAAAGAGAAGGCTAAGCTTATAATAAGCTTGAAGCAGGAGGAACCTGATTGCATTATTGCTAATTTTAGAGTGAGACCAATACTCAGGGAGAAAGTTAAGGAGTTATACGCACAAGATGCAGATTTGAATAAGCTCCGAGAAGAAATTAAGCTAAAGTGGTAGTGAGGGATGGTGGACTTATGGTTGTACGAAATAGACTTTGTATTCCGAATGCTAAGGAAGTAAAGGATAAGATACTCAATGAGGCACACAATGCGCCTTATGTCATGCACCCAGGTAGGACCAGGATTTACAGAGATTTGAAAGAGCATTTTTAGTGGAAAGGTATGAAGAAGGATGTAGCAGAATATGCAAGCAAGTGTCTAGTGTGTCAACGAGTCAAGACTGAACACTAGGCACCTTCAAGCAAGTTAAGGCCATTGTCTAGTCCTGGATGGAAATGACAAAGGATAACCATGGATTTTCTAATGGGTTTGCCCAAAACTAGTATGAAGCATAATGCTATATGGGTTATTGTTGATCGTTTCATGAAATCAACCCATTTTCTAGTAGTTAAACAAACCGATTCATTGTATATGCTAGCAAAGACATATATTGATGAGATAGTGAGATTACATAGGATTGTAGACTCTACAGCTTCTGACAGAGGTTCTCAGTTTATTGTGAGATTTTGGGAAAGTATGCAAGAAGTTTTAGGGACTAAGTTAAATTTTAGCACTACTTTCCATGCCCAAACAGATGGCCAATTTGAGAGAACCATTTGAACCCTTGAAGGAATGTTCAGGGCATGTGCGGATTTCAACGATCCTTGGGACGAGCATTTGTCATTGGTCGAATTTGCTTACAATAATTCGTATGACTTAAGCATTTAGATGGCTCCTTATGAAGTACTGTATGGAAGAAGATGTAGAACTCCTATATGCTGGAACGAAGAAGGAGAAAGGAAATTGATAGGAAAGGAAATTGATAGGACTAGAGTTACTCCAGATGACAGTAGACAAGGTCAATCTAGTTAAGTAAAGGCTTAAAGCAGCTCAAGATAGAATAAAAAGCTATACTGATGCACACTGAAAGGAAATGGAGTATGAAATTGGTGAGAAAATAAGGAATCATCAGGTTTGGTAAGAAGGGCAAATTAAGCCCAAGGTATGTGGGTCTTAACAAAATTGTTGAGAGGATTGGACCGCTAGCCTATAGGTTGGTGCTGCCACCAACGTTGTCATAAATATATGATGTCCTTCATGTTTCCATGCTAAGGAGGTATAGATCAGATCCCTCCCACGTCATTTAGAGCACTGAGGTTCAGTTAAGAGATAATCAGACTTATGAGGAGACTCTAGTGGAGATTTTGGACATTAAGGAAAAGGTCCTCAGGAACAAGACCGTTCAACTAGTTAAAGTGCTGTGAAAAAACCATTATGCGGAAAAGGCCACGTGGGAGCCCTTGGAGACCATGAAGGAGAAGTATCCACACCTCTTTAATAAATTAGGTAAGAATTTTGAGGTTGAAATTCTTTAAAGGGAGGAGAACTGTTGAACTCTAAAATTTTATTTTATTTTATTTTATTTATTTAAATTATTTATTTATTTATTTATTTTCTTATAATTTATTCATTAATTTAGCAGGCATAAGTAGCAGTTAGAATTTTGAATAGAAATGTTAGAATTAAGTTAGACTATAGTATGGTAGTTAATAGACTAAAAGAGTTAATAGGTATTACATTAAATGTGGAAGGGCAAAATGGAACTGCAAGACAAAAAGTTGTCTTGAATAAGAAAGAAGAAGAAGAAAAGCTGTGAGAAGAGAGAAAAACATGGGAAAGAAGAGAAAAGAAGAGAAAATCATATAGAAGAAGGAAAGAAAAGGAGAAAGAAGAACAAGGAAGAAGATTAGCTAAGTTTAAGGTGAGCTTCATCTTTCTTCTTATTTGGGTAGAAAAAGAAGTAGAGAAATGAGTGAATGAAGAAAGAAGAGATACCCATTTGACTTTTTTATTGTTTCTCATGGATTTTGATGGGTTTTGGTTTATGAAGCCTAGGAAGTGCATGGGTTTAAGTATTCTAGAGTCAATTCTAGTGAATGTACTTTGTGGGTTCTCAATTTGTATTCCTATTGAATGGGATTTTTGCCAATGTTAAAGGGATTCAAGAAAGGCAAGAGGAGCAAGAGAAGAGGCACTTTTAAGCAAGGAATTTAGGTGGGTTGCATGTTTATAGTTGAGTTAATTAGCCATGAATGTTTTTTCCAAATTACTAGAGTTAAATGATTTCAATCGCTTTATAAATGTTGCATTTATTATATCTTAAATGATTTGAGAAATTGCTACAGGTGTGGTACATGAATGCTTGTTGATGATTTATGAAATGAAGATTGACATGGTATTTGAAATATATTATGCTTATGGAAATCATGTATCTAAAATGTGCCTTTTTAGGCAATATGATTGCAAGTCATGAAATTCATGTTTCTGTGGGTTTGTGGTAGTCCATTTTGTTATGTCACGTGCACGTTGACCATGTTAAAGGCTTCTCCCACTTGCCCACTAGTGGCATGGAGCTCCTTCATGAACTCCCTCATGTTTATGAACTATGCAAAACCATTATGTGGGTCTATGATAGTCCATTATGTTATTACTAGAGATTCGCAAGAACTCCCTCATGTTTATGGACCTATCCAAGCCATTCTGATTGCTTACGTGTTTATAATTTGTTGAAAAGTTTGATGAATACATGAATCATGTTGGTTATAAATTGCTAGACAAATTGAGAATTTGAGAAATATGTGTTTTATGGATTCAGTGCAAATTTGCTATGGCAATGAATATTTTCAATGTTTTGCTTGTTTCTCCAATATAAACTTATTACCCACTAGCTTTTAAGCTCACCCCTATTCTTCCTAACCTCCAGGTGATGAGCAAGAGATCGAGTGATCGAGAGTCAAGGCATTACTCCAAATCTGCATATTTTTGTATTTTAAGCTAGTTTGTGGAAAACACCAGACTTTAGCCGCATTTCAAGTATTACTCGTATATATATATTTTGTACTTTGGGATTATAAAACCAATGATGTATTGTGGCTTGAAATGCCCATTAAAGCTTTGTAAAATTCTTTTCTTTTGATGTTAATGAAAAAGTTCTTTTGCCTTATTCATGTTTATCTTTTGTTGAGTTGTTAAATGGAGTTGTTGGGAATAGCATTGCATGTGTAATAATTGTTGGATGGTTGGGGTTGTGGGTTGCAGGTTAGAAGGTTTCGCTGCGACAAACCTTTCCCAAAAGGTGTTTTTGTCACTATCTCGCAACTTCACTACAGCGAAGCCAGACTTTCCTGCGGCGAACTTGTCCTAAAAGGTCCTTGGAAAAGATTTCATAGTTTCACCATGACAAAACACTACTTTGTTATGGCAAACCTCCCATTGCTGACAGTGAAATTTTCTTTACAAATTGCATGTTTTCAACTTTCCTTTCATATAACCTTCACTCGATTGTCTGGAGTGGTCGCTTTGTCAGTGTTCACATTTTATGATCCTAGAGTTGGACTCCAAAAACGAAGTCCAATAGTATATATATACTTACTACACCCATTGAGCTTTCTTATCATATAGGAGTCTCCATATTTGCTTCAGTGTAAGAGTTTGATTCATCACTTTGATGGGAAGTATTCCTAGTCGCCCTACCTTTTAAGCTATACACATCGCAATCCATTTCACTTTAGAGTTGAACTTTCCCTTGAGACTTCCTTTCCTTAAGAATCTCCTTAACATTGATTATTTTTCCTACCCTAAGAGACTAGTCTTATTCCGTTTAGTTATAATATCTATCTTGCATGCTAATCTACATTTGCTACTATTGTTTGCTGATTTTGAGGTAGAATAAGGCTTAAAAGATATTAAGAGCAATCATTAGTAGGTTAATGGAGTTGTATTCAACCTTAAAGAATAGTATCAAATCATCTGCAAAGAAGAGATTTATGATATTTAACCCTTTTACACTTAGAGTGCTATCTGAATTTTTGATCCTAAATTACCATTCCTTCTATGAGTCTTACCAACACTTCACTTCTATAGCCAAATTAAACAAGCAAGGGCCTCTTTGTCTAAGTCCTCTAGTAGTCTCTCCGCTATTATCTTTGCAATTACCTTATCAATGATATTGTAACATGATTTTTGGTTTATAGTCCTTCATTGAGATAGAAGAATCCTTTCAAATGAGAGTAGTATAGGTTTCATTGAGATATTTTAACATTTCCCCTTCTTAAAGAACTCTTGTACAGCCTCAGTTACCATTACCTTAATGTGATTCCTTAATTTCTGGAAGAAGTTTCCATTGAATCTATTATGCCCTAGAGCTTTCGTAGGGTTCAAAGAGAATAATTGTTAGGTTCATAGAGAATAAGATCCTTTTTTTTCCTTTAAGGCCTCCATTAACTTAACTAGTGAGCTCATCATGTTTACTGGTATTTGGCATTCTAATATTGATTTGATGATGATGATAGTTGAAGAAGCACTGGCCCTATTCTCGACCGAATTTTCTAAGTATCTGACTATTTTTAACTAAATTTCCTCCTTAGAGTGTAGGATTTCTCCAATTTCCTTTTCCAAGGATGTTATCTTGTTCTATCTCTTCTCATATTTATAGATCTATGAAAGAATTGAGTGTCCCTTTTACCCTCCTTCATCCATATCACCCTTGACCTCTATTTGAAGATTGATAGGTCATTTTTTTTCCACATTATTGTAATGTTGGAGGGCCAATTTTTCTTTTTCTAGTAGTTATCTTCATCATATATTTTCATATGATGTAGCTTGTATTTCCTCTAGTTTGAATCTTGCTTTATCTATTGACTTTTAAGTGTTAATATCCCTTTCTAAGTTGAGTTTTTTAATTCATTTTTTACTGCATATAGCTTCTTCACCATGACATAAAGTTTAGATCCTCTTACTAGTGATTTTACTCCTTTGGATAGGGATTCTTCAAATTCTTCTACCTATAGTAAAAATTATTGAATTTGAATGAATAGTTTTTTATTTAAGCCCCAACTATGTTTTCATTTATAATGGGGTATGGCTAGATAGTAAGTGACTTTTAAAGTATGCTTTAATCTCTAGAAACTTATCTAGCCATTTCTCATTAACCAAAGCCCTTTATAATTTATTCCTTAAGAAATTCCTCCCCTCTTGCTTATTGTTCCAATTGTAATAGGCTCCGTCTATTCTTAAATCTACCAGTTATAGTTCCCTGTTATAGTTTAGGAGTTCCTTAGTATGGTTTCTAAGGTTGATACTTCCTTGAGCTTTCATGAAGTGTAGGATACAATTGAAATCTCCTTATATGAGCCATAGTTGCACCATTCATTCCCCAATTTCCTTTAATTTTCTTCATAAAGAAGATCTTTAAAAGGATATATTCAAGGCATACACTACTGTGAAGTACAATTGTTTGTTCTGATTCTTTAGCTTAGCTTACATATGAATTAGTTATTCCTCTGCATAAAATAGATGAATCTTAACTTCCTATATATTGTTCATGACAATAATTCTTCCATTGTGGTGGTTTGCATAATTGATTATAATCTATCACTTCTTCTTTATGCATTTTTTCTTACTATAATTAGTATCTTTTATTTTTGTCTCTAGCATTCCAACAATAAAAGGTTTGTAATCTTTGATAAAATCCAAGATCATATTTTTCTTAATTGGGCTATTGAGCCCTATAGAATTCCATGTTAATATACTCATTTGATGTTAGGGTTGGGTAAGTTGTTTATCCTTTTGGAACTCTTTCTTATTAATCTTTGGAAGCTTTCATCTACCTGTGTCTTACCTTTCTCTTTGATTATAAACGTGCTTCCAATTTTTTGATTTTGTTCATTATTAGTTTTGGGGGACTCAATCTTAGTTTTTTTGTTTTCATCCACATATTCCCCAATTGCTTATTATTGTACAGGGAGTACTTGTGTTTCATCTGATTGTTTATTATACTCAATTTCTTTGTTTTTTTCAAGTGTCTCTTAAGGGGAATCTTTATTTTCATCTTCATTTATCACCATTAGTTCATTGTAATTTCCTATTTTTAATAGCCTACTAGTAGGCTTCCAGGACTGGTTTACCAAGTTCTACTTTGGCCTCCAGTTGTAGGATACTATTAGCATATCCTCAAACAAGTTGTTTGCTTCATCTAACCTTAGTATTGGTATGCATTCAAGAAGTTGGAAATTGATATCTTTTAGCACACGTGTTCTTTCATAATTAACTCTTCTTAACATTGTAGGTGTTCATCAATGCACAGAGGTTTCCCTATAAAACTTGCAAAATGACCTAACCCAACATTGGTCCAATACTTCAGTGGTAAGTTGTGCACATTCATCCAAATTGAAATATGTTTTTGCTTCAAATCACTAAGTTTGATCTCTAGTTTCCATGTCTATAGTAGGATTGGCTTGGTGTTATAGTGCTATGGTCCATTTTCCATCACCTTTTGGGCTAGATGAGTATAGGAGAATTTGAACATAAGCAAATTTTCTTTTATGATGAGTACTTTTAATAGACTAAACTCCTGCTATTAAAATTTTTTATAAGAATTGATTACTTAGATTGATGGTCTAAATTCCCAAAAGAAACATATGAGAGTGCTCTCTTATTTGTCTACTTCTTTTTTAAGAATGCTTAAATAAGGGCCCCCTATAATCTTCCCTTGGTGGTAGCGTGAGAACAAGATAAGAGTTTGGATGAAGGAGAGCTGCCACTCAGGAACCGCTTTCACATTTTTCTACTTTCTACAAGCTGGGTCGTTGGTAGTTGATTTCCTACCCAATCTTCTCTTAGTATGGTAGGATAGTCAGAGGGCTTTATAAAGCTAGTGGTTTGGACTTTACTATGCTTTAAGCCTAGAGGCAGGAAAGTTTTATTAAGTAGGTCAAATGCCTCTTACATTTCCTACATAAGGAAAGTTATAGAGGTCTTAAGGTATGGAAAAGACTAAAGATCAAGAAAAGGGAACAAATAGGAAACAAATAGACAAGAAATAAGAAATTTATGAGATTCTGATAATAAAGATAGAGATGAGGAAGGATTGAAGGGATGTTAGTATTGTGTTATTAAGACAAGGTTGGATAAGGTTTAAACATAAAGGAGAGGATAGTGATGCTAAAGAGAAGAAGCTTAAAGGTGGAGCGTGAAGTTAGCTTGGAATTGTAGCATACACACCTGATGACAATGGCGGATCTCTAGATGTGAGTGGTTGATTTAGCTTGTGAGGCGGGTGAAGTATTAGAGGAAGCTAACTCACCAAGGTTGTCTTCCACAGGATGGTATTATGTAGAGATTTTAAAGAGAGGTAGGAGCATTTTGGAAAGAGAAGGAGATAAGGATTGTATTAATCTAAGACAAACCAAACTTGCAGACTCCTTCACAAATCAAGTACAACATTCTAGAAGTAACATACAAGTAAGAAAAGGCATTTATGTTAGAATTGTAGAAGTCCAATACAATTCAAGGACTTTTAAATTTTCATAATCATTCAAAATACTAGAGATTTTAATATTTAAACCTCTATAATCATTTGAAAAATAAAAATCTCAATTATGTATTATATTGAAAATTGATTTAATAAAATTTAGAGTTCAAGTCTTTTAAATAACATGCCTGAACTAATGAATCATATAACGTACTCAAATATGAATTGTTAAAATTCAAATGAATGATAACTTTTACTATTATGAGAATTTTATTTATGTAATTGATTTTATATTATAAGAAAGAAAAAGCAATTAATACTATAAGAATCATAAGGTTAAATTTTAAATGAGTGATAAGAACCATTCAAAAATTTAGCTCATACTCAGGCTCGGGCCTTGTACAAGAAAAATAAAGCTTGAACAAGCTTCTGGCTCAAGTTACCTAAATGGACCTAGCCAACCTAAACCCATCTGAACCAAATCGAATTGAATTCAAATTTTTATTTAAAGTACAATCAATCTTGGGCTCATACCTATTTTCTTGAATTTCGATCATGCCTTAGACATATTTTCTCAAGGCATGATTAGGGTTCAAGGTAGGTGAGCTTAAACCATTGACACCCTTATTTGCCTCAAATTATAATATTTAATTAATACCAAATTTTCATTTAATAGTTTAGTTTACCATTAATATTTATTTACTACTTTAATTCACCATATTACTCCCTTTAATTGATTGCTTGCTTGTTATTACTTTAATTTATGATCATGTTTTGTTTTGTAGCATTCTATTATTTTATTTATATAAAAAATTTGAAAGTTATTATTATGTCTTATAATGTTTGAAAGGTTATTTTAATGGAAAAATTAAAGTATATAAAGATATAGATTAGTTTATACAACAATATATAAATTATAGTTTTCTTTTAAAACAATTCTCATGTTGGGAATTATATTTTTTAGAATGATTAGGGTAAATCATGGATATTATAAATAATATTTTAAAAAATAATTCTTTAATAAATTAAAACTATTATCACTTGTATTAAAATAATATTAACTCATACTATTTAATTTTGTTCACAATACTAATCATTATTGTCATTATTGCAATTAGTAACTTCCTTGTAGATCCCTATCAATGGTCTTGACCTTTAAAATATAGATAATATTTTGATAAATTGGTTGTTTTAACAAAATTAGATTTATATATTGAAAAGAATAGATTCTTGAAAAAGACAACGAATAATTTTCTTGTAAGTGAACAAAGACATCTTTGCTAAGGATGTATAAAGTTGGGTGTAGTACGAGGAGTTTGAAATGTTCGTAATCGTTTCAAGTTTCAAGGAATTTAATAATTGACTCTTCAAAAACATATTGAAAACAAAACTTTTTATTGAGTATTGTATTGAAAATTTTATACAATACGGTTTAGAGTTTCAATTCTTTCGAAACAATGACTAAAATGTCTAAATTAATGCATTGTAAAAATCCACTTAAATATTAATTGTTAATACCTAAATAACTAACACTTTTTACTATCAAAACAATCTCACTTGTATAATCAATTTTATCTCACCAAAATTAAATAAAAGATAGTAAAATCTAAAGCTAGGGATAACAACTTTTCAATGACTATGCCTATGTTCAAACTCAAACATACTTAAAAAATTTTAGCACTTGGAGCTCATGAGTATTTGATCCGAACATAAATGATACGATCTAACCTAATTCGAACTTATTTAACTTTTTTTAATAATAATAATATATTCAAAAGACAAGGTGAAACAAGAAGTTTACAAAATTGGATAATACAGGTCAAGTACACCTAAAGAGGATCTAGTTAAGCAAAAATAGACACTAGCTGAACAAAGCTACACATTATCTTAACGCTACAAGAAGTGATGAAAAAAGGCCTTCACGGAAGTTGTCTCAACTGAATTTAGTATAGCTGCCACCGTGAAGTCATTCTTTAGCTGACAAGATGCGTATGCTTGTAACTAAATAGGTGTATTCGAAGCTGATCTTGAATGCTTATAGAAAGCTGTTGTGATGTGCCAATAATACACCTGAATATATAGTTTTTCCTCTCCTGCCAAATGTCAGATACAAGATAAGCTTAATCTATACGTATTAACCAGACATCACCTTCCTGGGGGAGCTTGAGTTGAATGCTCCAATCCATGATAATAGACTAGATTATAGGGGGTTGGGGATATCACATTTAAAAATTTGCAGGAAAAGAAGAGATGATCATGTGATTCGGCATCACTCGTACATAGAATGCACCAATTAGGGAAACTTAGAAATCTACCAATGCGGTCTTGCGTAGCAAGTTTAAGTTTGAAAGCTTACCAAAGATGTTTTTAACGATCAAACACTCACAGACAAACGACTAACCAGTAGAAAACGTAGAGAGAGAAACTAGTGTGAGAGAGTGTACAGAAACAGGGGCAAACAGAGGATGTTCAAAGACTCAGCAGAAACTGAGATTTCATTCAACAATTCGTATATAACTTCAGTAATCATCTACATATTTATAGCTAAATTGTTAACTGTCATCTAACGGTTGTTTAACCGACTATTCTTGAACGTCTTGAATTCTTGCATCTTGAGTCTTTACGTAACTGCATGGTTCGTTGAAAACGTCTTCATGCTGTCCGAACATTCCTGAGACATAACACCTACATTCTCCTCCTTGGATCAGGAATTTAACTTCTGAACCCCCACCATTGTTCTTAATTGCTTAAATCGCAACTCATGAAATCCTTTTGTGAAGAGATCAGCCTTCTGATTCTCCGTGGAGATATACTCCAATTTTAGTTCTCCTTCGTGTTGAACATCCCTTAGATAATAATATCTAAGCTTGAAATGTTTTGTCTTACCATGGAATACTGAATTTAATGAAATGGAAATTGCGGCCTGATTGTCTACATATATCACCGTAGCTGAACCCGAATGAATTTGTAGATCTCCAAGCAACTTCCTTACCCACACTACTTGCTTCGCTGCTGCCGTTGCTGCTACCAATTCAGCTTCAGCTGTAGAGAGAGCTACCAGTTTCTGCTTCTTCGAGCTCCATGAAAAACATGCCGATCCCAACGTCAGACAGTATCCAGTCGTGCTCTTCATGTCCTCAGTTGCTCCTCCCCAGTCACTGTCCGCATAACAACTAAGCTTGCAATCACCAGTTCTCT
>JANIJH010561752.1:0-14135 GCA_024520975.1 Erythroxylum areolatum
CCTCATTTCAATTCCAATTAAAAACACATTCAAAATCCATTTCTATGCCAATTTAAAGCATATGCAAATTTCAATTCAAGGCATATGTACATCTTATTAGTTTCCAAGTGCATCCAAAACTCCATTCAATGCTAAATCAAGCATATGTAAATCTCATGAAGACTAACTTTTAAATTCAAGTAGTAACATTAATGGAATTATTCATAACATACATTTCATAGTAAGGTAAAAACAATCTTAAACAAATCAATTTAGATACAAACTCACTGTTTGTCATTTATCGTAAACCACCCTCACGTGTTCAGTGCTTTGTCTTTATTAGTCCCAAGTCGACGGTGACGAGAGAACTTTATGAACTTACTTAGCTATGAGGGAGACCCCTGAAGGGTTCCTAAAACTTACCAAGTACATCCATAACTTACCACCTTGTTTTACAAATTTTATGACAAAGGGCTTAACCAAAATCTTAGCATTTTGTAAGATTAAAATTCTATTTTCTTTTCATTCAACCACTGAACAACTTCCATAATTCATCCATGATGTCTTCTTTCCATTTAAATAATGTACATAGTATACAGCTATTGTTTTCCTTACATTGAATCATTGAACTATGTATAACATACATGTTGCCATTGAACAACTATTAAGCCACATATATAACATCTACATGCTGCCAATTCATACCCATTGAGAAACATACATAAGATATGGATATACATGTTGTTTTCCTCTCCATTTTCCATACTATTTTTCTCTTCATATAATTATCTCCAATTGTTTCTTAATTTTCACATATCAAACGTTTAAATTAGGTTTTACAGTTTTCTAGACGCTTGTTCCCCTATGTATCTAGTTTTCATATCATAAAAAATCATGCCATTTTAACTTCTAAATTATGAGACATGTACCAAAAATTACAAGTTGCTTCAATACATGGATAATATCAGGTTACCATAATCAATCTCAATTTTCAATATTATTTAACTAGAATTAGGTCTAGGTCTCTTCTAGATATTTTGAGTATTGTCTTAGATTTCCTTTACAGTTGGAACCTCCTCATTTAGAGTTTTGTAGACTAATTTATAGCCAAAATACTAGGATTGTTCAAGGAAACTGAGAATCCTCATACGGAATTTCTCTAAACATAGTTAGGATAACTTACAACTTTCTTCAAATCATGCTCAAACATTCACGCATTTCATAAGGAAATTCATGTTTCTAGCTTACGCATGCACTTGACCAGCTAAAGAGGATGGACAAGAGTGGTTTAACATACCTAAAATCAGATGGTAACGTGCTACCTATCTTTTCCCTGCACGTGGTTAGCATTAATGGAGGTGTTATCCATGGTTGGAGGCTTAAAAACCATGCAAAAATTATTTCCTAAATGCAACAACTTGGAGATCTATACATGAAGGGAGTAGCTGCAATTTAATAACATCAATTTTGGTCCAAAGGAGATCTAAATTTTTGGTGGAATGAAGGTGGAGTAGCTCCTTCATCATTCTTCTTTAAGCTACACATTGTTGGAAGTTGTCCAACACGTTGCAAGCTTAATTTCCAACAATTGTCTATTATTTAAACTCTCACCATCTTTGTTTAATTAAGCCTTTAACTCCTTACCTCATCCACGGTAATTCTTGTCCCCTAAATATAACAAATTGTTATGATTTTGTCTCACCAAAATGACATAATTCCATACCATATATTGGCCTCACTTGTAACAAATTTTATGTGATCCCTTACATCTACTCCTTTATAAACATGACAACATAAGGTTTTCGTGCATTCTTGCTCCAAAATAATAAGAACTTCTTCATATATGTGACAGCTGCCACTTAAAGATCATTTATGTGTACATGTATTATTTCTTATCCAAATAATTAAGTGGCTTAAGAAAAATCTATCTAATTTCGGTAGAAATTTCATATCCACTTAATAACATGTTACACCTAAATATATCAACATATAAGTTGGATCGATTTGATTTACTTTAAGTATCCATAACTATGAATGATTCTTATGTCCCTTTGTTTTAGCCCAAAAATGCTTCAAATTTACTCCACAATAATTTAAAACAAGTTTAATCTTGATCTAACATAAATCCATCCAATTGAATTTATTTTTAGCCTATTTTCATACCAATCAACTCCAATATTTTTTTGACTATCAATTGAATTTACCAATGTGATTGAATTCTTACTCTATTAAATCACCTAACTCTCGTTAGCCTAATATAATTATTTTTCATTCAATTCACTATCTCAGTTTATTATCAAATTATGCACTTCCAGAATTAAACCACAACAAATCTAATAACATATTAACAATCCAATTTCATTAATTCGGAGATAAAACTCTAAAGTTTAGAACATCTCAACATTCAATAGTCTTGTTATTAAGCTATTATTCCTAATTCTATATAATAATAAAATTAAAAATAAACAGAAAATACGATATGAACGACTTATAGGAGGCAGTGACGTCGGGAAACTCCTGATCCAGGAAGTACATTGAGTCAGTTTCTTCTCCACTTCTCTCTTCCTTCTTCTTTTTCTTAATCTCTTGATGAATTCTCTCTAGGGGTTCTCAAAACTGGCTGAAGTGAAAAAACTCTCTCAACCTGTTTGTCTTATTCTTTAAATATCCTTTGTGTTCTATTTTTTAGGGTCCGAAAGGTCCAAAAAAATCCCTCCAAACTTGATGTTTGCATCTACCCAAGACAACTATGGCCCTTCAAACCATAATATGGTGTCCTATGGTAGGGTAAAACCGCATTTTTTTACCATGTTACCCTCTATTCACCTATATATTCATTTCTTCTTTTTTTCACTCACTTTAATTTTAACTTTATCTCTTTAAGTTTAAAACTTCCAAACACTCTCACTTCTCTATAACAAAATTCTAACTTCCACTCTATTCCAACTCTACCTACTTGTAAGCCAGTATGTCATGCATTAAGTAGTCAGTAAAGCACGATCAATCATTGGGACAAAATCAAGTCGCAAGACGAGGGCAAAGGAATAGGGCGGTGGACTTCGGAACATCCTTCTCGATTTACACAGAGGAGGAAGGTATTCATTTCCAATCCCTTAATGCTAAACAAATTGTAGTCCTGAAATATTTTGATTTTGATACACTTGATAGGTTAGAACTACGAGATAGGGTAGAGAACTTAGCAGAAAGAATTCAATAGGTGAAATTCATACACTTCCAATGTTGTATCTACCAAGAGCTCACTCTAGAATTCTTCATTTCACTTTATTATAAACCTAATAACCCTAAGGAAATGTGGTTTAGGTTAAATGGACAAAATTATAAGCTGAACATTGAAATCATATGCAATATTTGTGGGTTCCCTGATTCTTCCATTATCGATTAGCACGATAACTTTCATGCTTCTCGCTATTGGAATGAGCTCACTAGGTTATAGTGATTCGATGCTAAAAGTGTCCACAATAACATCATAAGAACCCATGAGCACTTGTTATTGCACAAATTCATGTGTCAAATGGTTTATGATAAATCAGAAACCAATAAGTTCTCAACAAAGGAACTTTTCTTGTCGTGGTTCATGGATCACAACATCCCAGTAAGCACCTCCATACATGTGCTAAAATCTATTATTGCAACTCTACATAAAAGGAGAAACAATTTGGGTATAGGGTATTTTTTTCTTCCATTTATGAGTATTATGGCATGGACTGTAGTGTTTAAATCGTCCACCTCCCAGATTTTCTAAATCACCATCATCTATAGTGTGCTAAAATCCTTAAGTCCCAAAACATGGAACTTTAGGATATCAACCAAATGACTCATGTGAAAATCTAGGTTAGTCAAATAAGTTTGAGGACAGTGCCACATTATCCGGTAGAAGAGGACTCAATTAGTGAGGAGTCTAAAGAGGAAGAAGACATCGATGAATCAGACTAGAAGAAAGTGCTCGATACAATCTCCGTGAATGCTAAGGTAATTACAGATACACTTGTAGAGAACTCTAAGAAGAATGAAGGAGATGGGTCGAACATAACAACGTCAGAGTTGGGATATACGTCGTATCTATCCTTACTTTGAGGCGTAAGGAGTCTAACTGCCACCTCTGACACCATCCCTGATCCATCACTATGAGACTTTGTTTCTAACCCTCTTTTCTTTTTAAATTTAGTACTTATGTTATTCTTGTTTTTACTTTAATTTATGTTTCTTCTTGCCATGAGTTTTTGTTTGCCTCTTTCTCACATTGAGGACAATGTGTTGTTAAAGTGTGGGGAGGGTTATATGTTTTGCTTTGAATGTGAATTTGGCATATTGTATGATAGTTTGTTAGGTTGCATTTTATGCATTGTGTCAACGTGTCAAAGGCTTATATGGATTGAAATTGATTTAATTTTGAACATAGTTTATTAAATTGTGAAGAGTCATTAGCTCGCAAAATTAGTGAATTGGGTTCTTTGGCTAAATATGCAAGTTAATTAGGATTTAGTGTGAGTTTGCCACCCTCTAAATTTTCACATTCATTCATAATTTTAGGTCTTTCAACTAAAGTAGCTTTGCTAGTACTTTTTATGAAAACGAGAAGCTTAAGCAACAAGGTAGGCAATAAAAAAAATGTTGTTAATTTTAAATAAATAACTATTCCACTGGCCTTCCGGTTATGAATAGAGCTAGCAGTAAGTTTAAAATCTGATGCAGTTGAGTAACCGGATCAACACGCATCACAAATCTGTGCCTCCACGTCAAAAAGTTATAATAATGTTTCAACTAAGCAGTCTAATAAAAACATGGCTTAATTGAGTAACTGGATCAACATTCATCACCAATGTTTGCCTTCGAGCAAAAGACTAGGTCTATGTCCACAAAAAATTAAGTAAAAAGTACATTAAAAATTTGTTCTTTTTAATAAAACCTATCGAACATGTAAATAATTTGACTTTTCATGAAAACGTACTTAGGAGTAGTTACAGAGTTTGAATAACCAAGGAATTATTAATGTGTGTGTACAATTAAAAAAGGTGAGTGACTCGACATTTGGGTTTTGGTTAATATGTATGTTTAGTTCAGAGCTATTAGATGCAGATTTTGTATGTTAATGATTTGGAATAACTTAAATGATTGTGTTTAAAGTTAAATATATTTCACAAAGTTAAAGCCATTGTCTCATTATTGCATTTTTTTCTTTGTGATTTTATATGTTTGTTGTTTTGTTTACTTGAGGACAAGCAAATGTTTAAATGTGGGGATGTTGATAAGTGTAAATTGCATCGTGTTTTAGGGCTTAGTTTGATATGTATTTCATTGTTAATTCAATTGTTTAGTATGTGTTTTTGTTAGAATTGTTTTATTTTTTTAATTACTTGAGTTTAAGTGTTTTTATGTGTTAGTACAAGAGTTTCAACTTAAATATTATATTTTTAAAGTACCTTAATGTGTTTTTTAGTGTTTTAAGGTCAACATCGAAGAACGGAAAAGTTTTGGGGACATTAAGGATGAAACAAAAACCTATAATCGTGGCTCAACAGGCCACGATCGTGACAGAGGCACCAAAGTTAGCCAACAATCATAACCCATATGCCACGATTGAGGCAAAAGCATAGGACATGGTTGCCTACATGCCATGGTCATGAGAGAATGTTCGGATGTGGCCCATGAATGTGGCCCGCAACTGGTAAATGCACAAACACTCAAAAATATCAAGTTTTGAGGGATTTTTCCCGTGTTTTAAAAACCAAACTAAACTGGCCAGTCGAATCAGAAAATTGGTGACCCAAAGCATAAAACGGTCCAGTTTAACCCTTATTTTTTGTGAGTGGTCGGCCCGTTTATTTTACCGGTAAAAACCTGTGAACTAGTATAGGAGAAAACTGCCCAGTCCATTTAAAATACCTTTCTCTCATGTCTCTCTCTCACGTCTCTGGAATAAAAATCAAAAGTAGAATAGAAGGAAGACACCGCCACTCTCTCTTAAGCCTCGTCTTACCTACTGCCCTGTTCATTCTTAATCTTACCAGTTCAAGTCTCTCTCTCACGTCTCTTTCTTTCTCTTAATAAGTTTGTGTCTTTTATTTTTCCTATGCTTCATTCATTTCTTTCGGGATATGTTATCATCTTTGCAAGCAGTTCATAATCATGCCTGTGGAGCCTACCATGATAAGGTTTTAAGTTTATAATATGTGAAATTAGTTTACATGATTCCATATAAAACAAAAGGTTAAAGAAAATGGGACTCATGATTGAAAGTATGTTTGTAGTACTTGTTAAAGCAAATCCTAAATTGTTGAAAGAAGAGTCAATGATCGTGGCCCACCATAAGAAAGATCTTAGCTTTATTAGGCTTACAGAGGTGCTTTTAAAGGATCAAAAACTTCCAAGTTGGTGGTCGCTTATCTAAGAGTGACGGTTGTACTTTGCTTCAAATTATCAAGTGTACTTGTAAAGGTACCTACATTACTGTGAGGTGAAACAAAGGTACCTACATTACTGTGAGGTAAAACAAACATAGCTACTTCTTCCCAAGTTATTTTGTTTTGTTTACTGTGTTTCCCCAGAACATTGTCTAAACTTTATTGCATCTATTTCTATATTCAATCTTTGAATTTGATTAATAAGTCTTAAAAATAAGTTTCATTTCTCTTTTGACTTAACTTTTCGGTCTTCACTATTATTATATTCTTTTTATCTATTAGACTAGTCTTGTCAAACTTGTGTTATGTAGAGTCCCTTTCCTACGTGCAAAGTGCAAACATCAACATTATAGGAAGTTCAGAATTTAGAAACATAGATATTCCTAATGAGATTAGCTCTCCAAATGATTCGAATACTCCTAATACCAACACACAATCATTCAGACAGCAATCCACAACGAACTCAATTAATCCACATCGTCGAAAAATCGATCCTGCATGGGAGCATTTTTCTTTTCATAAAGAGGATGCTGCTAATATATTTACTTGTCTACATCACTCATTGATTTTTAGAGGAGGTGGCATAAATAGGATGAAACATCATCTTGTTGGTGTACCTAGTCAAATAAGTTCTTGTAAAAAGGTTAGTCATGATGTCTGTCAAAAAATGTTAGTCACTAAGGCAAGTGCAACAAAAGAAGTGAAATGAGGATTTGAATGAAGCATATAGTGGTCAGCCTGAATCTCAAGAGGAAATTCAAGAACTACAACAAACGTGTTCAATTAAGAGACAACCACTTGGTAAACGCAAAGAGAAAGGGAAAGCTGTTGATATAGAAAGATATTCATATTTTGCTCCAAGGAAAACTCCAGGGTCTCATCCAAGTTTGAGAAGTGTGTTATCTAGTAAGGAAGCAATTCATAAGGCACATATTGCAATTGCTAGATGGATTTTTGATGATTGTATTCCTTTCAATACAATTCAGTCTCCTTACTTTCAAGAAGCTTTGGATGCAATTGTTGCTATTGGGCCTGGGATTAAAGGTCCATCATATTATGATCTGAGGGTCAATTTGTTAGGAGATTATAAGAGAGAAAGTCAGCTACTTATTGATAAAAATTGGGAAAATTGGGGTAAAATAGGTTGTACAAGTATGGCAGATGGGTGGAGTGATCAAAGACAAAGAATTTGATAAACTTTCTAGTTTATTGTCCAGCAGGTATAATATTATGAATTTTGTTTGTTATTATACAAGTTAAGCTTTATAACTTTTTTTATTTTGTTTACAGGCATAACATTTGTGAAATCTGTTGATGCTTCAGATATGGTAAAAGATGCGAGATCATTATTTAATTTATTTTCTGAAGTTATTGAGTGGGTTGAAGCGGATAATATTCTTCATGTAGTGATAGATAATGCAGCAAATTATGTAGCAGCTGGGAAATTAGTACATGAATGTTACGAGCATATTTTTTGGTCACCTTGTGCTGCACATTGTTTGAATCTCCTTCTAAAGGATATTGGTAATATGCCTCACGTTATAGAACTTGTTTCAAAGACTTCAAAGGTAATTTCTTTTGTGTACAATCATATAATCTTCTTATCTTGACTAAGAAAAAGGGAAGGCTGGAGAGAGATAGTGCGTCTAGGTATATCTCGGTTTACCACTAATTTCATTACTTTGAAATGTGTTTATGATCATAAGCATGACTTACGAGCTTTGGTTATTGATAAGCATTTTACTAGTCATAGATTGGCAAAGACTGCAATAGGAAAATCTGTTAGTTCTATTTTATTAGATAGCAAGTTTTAGAATGATTGCTTGAGCATGGTGAAAGCTGTGGATCCTATCATTTGATTGTTGAGAATTGTAAATGTGGATGAAAAACCTTCTTTAGGTTATGTTTATAAGGACATGCTTAGGATAAAAAATGCAGTGAAGGAGATCTTTAAACAGAACCCACAATTATACAAGCCTTACACATATCATCAAGGCTCGATGGGATAAGCGCTTAAAGCTTAATCTTCATACTGTAGCGTATTTTTTGAATCCTACTTTCTTTTATGCTGAAGGCTATCATGAGAAGAATAGGATTTTATTTGCTCTTCTTGATATGCTTGATATAAAAAGTTTTTGTGCTGAATTGTCGAAGGCATTTAAGAGATTCAAGTTTATCGTGATCGCCAAGGAACTTTTAGTCGAGAAAGTGCTCTTAAGGTGTTAAAGTTAAACACCTTACGCCCTGGTAACTATTATATTAATACTAATATAATACTTTTTAATTTTTAATTATATTCTTTAATAATTTTAATGTTTATTATCTATGAGTATTTTTTGTTTGATAATTTCAATTTTTTGTAGATGAATGGTGGCGATTGTATGGGGGTAGTGCTCCAACATTGCAAAAGTTGTCTATTCGTATTCTTAGCCAAACATCTTCCTCTTCTGGTT
Source organism: Erythroxylum areolatum (assembly GCA_024520975.1). Taxonomy (NCBI): domain Eukaryota; kingdom Viridiplantae; phylum Streptophyta; class Magnoliopsida; order Malpighiales; family Erythroxylaceae; genus Erythroxylum; species Erythroxylum areolatum. Next base: position 8,855 of record JANIJH010561752.1, read on the forward strand.
ACGAGAGAAATTGGAGCTTTTTTGAATGCATTCACATAAAGAAGAGAAATAAATTGGAGCATCAAAGGCTATGTGATCATGTTTATGTCACTTACTACTTGCGTTTGAAGAATCGGTGTTATCATTTTCTACTTTTAGTTAAACGTTATTAACTTATTATTATTGTTTGCAATTTCCAACATAGTTATATTTGAACTTACCATTAATGTTTTGTTTTAGGTTGCTAAACAAGAAGATGAAATATGATCCTATTAATTATGAATATATAGACAAACTTGATTTTTGGATTATTGAAAACGATGGATCCCCAGAGTTTGGCGAGGAAGATATTGAAAATGCTATTTATCAGGAAAATGCAATTCCAATAATTAATGAAGCACCACAACAACATGAAGGTTATTATTAATTTACTTTGTAATATAATATTAAAGATTAGATATATTATTTCCAAGTGTAATTTTGTCTAATATTGTTTATTATGAAATTAGGTGATGAAGAAATTGCCGAACAACCAAATTTGGAATCTGTTGAAGATGCTTATATCGGCAATGATGAAGGAGCATTTGATTTTGATCTCAACTTGAATGAATATTATGATTAGTGATTTTTTTATCCTTTTGGTGAAATATGACTAATGAGCTTTGTTATCTTATTTTGTGATGTGTTGGTTAATTTTTTTAAAAAAACTTGTATGTTTTGAAGTTTTTAGGTTGAATTTTGGAGTTTAAGTTAAGTTTACAATTAGATAAATAATTAAATAGTATGTTTAAAAATTATCTTATATATATATTATATAAAATAAAATTTTATATTTATTACTTGTTAGTCATCGATTCGACCATGGTTGAATTCCGGTTGAACCATTGACCCTTGAATTAGTTGCTTCTCTGGTTGAATCACCGGTCCGATTTTTAAAACATTGGATTTTTTAGACCTTTCTGACCCTGAAAAATTCCTATCGCTGCTCAAAACACAAACAATGTTTAAAGAACAAGACAAAGAAGCAGAGGGAGCTTTTGATATCAGCCACTTTTGAGAAACCCTAGAGAGAATTCATCGAGAGATTGAGAAAGAGAAGAGGGAAGTCAGAAGTGGAGAAGAAGTTCATTTGATGTACTTCCTGGATGAGGGGTTTCCTAACCTCGCTGCCTCCCATCAGCGATACAGATCGTATTTCCTACTTATTTTCAATTTTATTCAAGTATTTCTTCTTTTTAATATATGGGAATACAACTATTCAATCAAGGTGCCCATTCTATGACAATTCTCAATGACTTACCCTCTATTTTTGCGGTGTCCAGTTGTGACAACTGTCTTTTTGATTGGTACTGTAGTAGCCCTTTGGTTAGGTATTGAAGTAGCGTATCGACAAAAAAGAATCTATTTAGATAGTCTTTTATTTTCATGAACGAGCCCACGATTACAGGACTTTTTTTGTTCCAACAAATACTAACTATTAGGAAATACAATTATAATGGCTTATTTGATTCAATAACTAAAAGGGTTGTTGAAACAACAATTAGAAGGAGGACACTTTCCATTCATATGCAATAGTATTAAATGATATCGAATCAAAAAACCCCTTCTTACCACAAGCTTTTAATAATATGGTCGTGATCTGCCATTACGTGCGACTATCTCCACTATAGAAGGAAAAGAGAAAGAAAGAGAAAATTTGACTAGTAAAAACAATAGGCTTTCTACATATGCATTGTCCGAAAAAATGATTTTTATCAGCTGTAGCAAAGAAAAAACTTCATACAAGTTGAAATATGAAGAAATATGCCTAGATATATAAAATTGAAAATAAATCAGAAATACGATCTGAATGGATGATGGGAGCTAGTGATGTCAAGAAACTCCTGATCCAGGAATATAAAATTGGGAATAACTATTTGGTGATAAAATTTTTGAATGTTGAGATGTTCTAAACTCACCTTTAGAGTTTTATCTTTGAATTAATGAAATTTGATTGTTTATGTTTTATTGGATTTGTTGTGGTTTAATTCTGGAAGTGTATAATTTAATAATAAATTAAGAGGGTGAATCAAATAAAAAATAATTAAATTAGGCTAACGAGGGTTAGGTGATTTAATAAAATAAGAATTATTAAATCGGTAAATTTTGCTAAAAGAGATCATGCATAAGTTTATGATAGTTTATTAGGCAACTTCAAAATTAATTAGGGTTTTAGGTAGGTTGTTAATTGATAGAGCAACTTCTATAATCTGATTAGGGTTTATAATTTAGGGGTAATGATTCTAACTCAAGAGAGAGTAATCAACCCTAGAATCATCTAGAACCAATAATCCAGTAATTCTTAATCAATTAGGTTAGTATTAAGGATAGGTAAAATTCCCTTTCTTTCAATTAGTAATTCCTTTTGGTTGATTCTTGGGTATGTGTTGCAATTGCTGAATTATTAATATTTTTGTTATTGATTCTTAATTTGAATTGATTGATTGAATTGAATTCTCATTTTGGTTTCATTATATTTGAATTTCTATGATTTATTCTAGCCTTAGATTTTAGGATTAGATTATCCCTCTTTGTGGGATCGACACCTTAGGTACTACCCTAATGAACCGTGCACTTGCAAATTATTAAGGGTATTATTAAAACTTACACACATCAACACTAGATCAAGTTTTTGGTGCCATTGTCGACGATCGAACCCAGGTCGTCTGCATGGCAGGTAGAAATTATGAACCTAGTAACCCTATAATGGAGTAACCCCATATACGAGAGGCACAATTAATGCAGCCTCAGGAGAATCACTAATGACGAACATAGTAGATGTATCAGAAGAGATGATAAAGGAGATGGCAAGTAATAGCTACCTATAGATGAACAAATGGAGTAGACAAACCACTACTTTCCAAGAGTAAAAAGAAATTGTAACTGTTAATAAAATGATAAGCTAAAATTGATAACTTAACTCGACAGCTCAACAACATGAAAGCTTCGTCTTCAGCTTTAGTAAAAGTCGTGCAACTAAAGTGTGAACTTTGTGGACAGATGGATCATAATACGGTGGACTATTTCTTGATGAAGGAAAGCAATCCAGAGCAAGTTAATTATATGGGAGCTCAATATGGACGAGGAGGGGGAAACAATACCTACTCGAACACATATAACCTCGGATGAAAGAATGACCCTAACTTCTCATAGACGAACAATGCTGGAGGACAGTTCAAACCCCAAGGACAACTAGGCTTCTAATAAGATAAATCAAGTTCAATGGCATCTAAGTTAGATAGGATTTTAGAAAAGCTTGGAACCCTTGACCACATCCAAAAGAGTTTGGAAGGTAGATTCGAACAAGTAATAAAGAGCCATGCCTCTTTAATACATAATCAAGAGGTCAAAGTAAGCCAATTTTTAAATGCTTTTTCTACGCGAAATATAGGAATTCTTCCTAGCACTTCAAGAATAAAACCGAGGAAGCAATTAAAGGCTATTACACTTTAAAGTGGGAAGGAACTTGAACCCTCTACAAGGACAATAGAGGAACCTGTTCCCCTATTGAGAAAGATTAAGAAAAAGATAAAGAAGTGAATATGAGTGAATGCCCTCCTTATATCGCTCGTCCACCATATCCACCGAAGATTCCTTTACATCAATGATTACGAAAGAAGAAATTGGATGCATAATTTGCAAAATTCGTTGAGATATAAAAGACATTACAAATAAATCTCTCATTTGTAGAGGCTTTAGAACACGTGCCTAAATACACAAAATTTTTGAAAGACCTGTTATCAAAGAAGCTTACTTGGGAAGATAATCAAACGGTAGCTCTAACTGGCACCTACAGTTCCATAGTCACCAGTCAGATGTCATCTAAATTGAAGTATCCATAGAGTTTCACAATACCCTATGTGGTTGTTGAATTTCAATTTACAAAGTGCTTGTGTGATTTAGGGGTAAGTATTAATCTTATGCCTTTATCAATATTCAGGAAATTAGGGCTAGGTGAGGTCAAGCTGACATCGATATTAATTCAATTGGTTGATCAATTTATTAGAAGACCATTCGGAATAGTGGAAGACATACTGATGCAACTGGATAAGATCATTATTCCTATAGATTTTGTGGTTCTCGATTTTGAAGAAGATAAGAATTATGCACTAATCCTTCGTCGATAGTTTATGAATACAAGGAAAGTCATAATTGATGTTCACGAAGGGAAATTAACACTTTAAAGAACCCAACAAGAAGCAACACATGCATGGATATTGAAATTATAGATCAAAAGTTACAAGAACAAGTTGAGAGCTACATTGTTGAAGTATAAGCAACGGCAATAGAGACAAATAATGGATATGAGATACTTGAGTCTAAAGGAGATGATGAGATGGAAGAGTCAAATATTCAAACACATCAAGATAAATTAGTCTGAACTAAACACCCAAATCACCATCCACAAAAAAAACACCCATATTAGAGCTTAAACCTTTACATGCACATCTCAAATACACGTTTCTAGGGAAGGGTCAAACGTTACCAATAATCATTTCAAATCAATTAGATGAGAAACAAGAAAGTAAGGTCATAGTAATTGTGAGAAAGCGAAGGAAAGCCATCAAATCGAAAATTTCTAATATTCGAGGTATAAGCCCAAAGGCTTGCATGCATCAAATAAACCTCAAATAAGGATGTAGAACAGTGAGGGAGCGTCAATGAAGGTTGAGCCCTAATATAAAGGAGATGGTTAAGAAAGAAATAATCAAACTTTTAGATGCATGGTTAATTTATCCCATTTTTTACAGTGAATGGGTTAGTCTAGTACAATTTGTACCTAAAAAAGGTAAAGTGAAGATAAATAGAAAGTGAGAGTGGAAAACTAATTTCAATTAAAAAAAAGTCACAAGATGGAGAGTGTGCATAGACTATCACAAAATCAACTCAGTGACTAAGAAAAATCATTTTCCTCTCCTGTTCATAGACCAGATGATAGAAAGTGTGGCTGGTCATTCGTTATATTGCTTCTTAGATGAATATTCAGGATAAAATCAGATCTTTATCTACCCTGATGATCAAGAAAAGACCACATTCACCTGCCCTTGTGGTACTTTCACAAATAGACGGATGCCTTTCGGACAATGTAATGCCCCAGCTACATTTCAAAGATATATGATGTCTAACATCACCGACATAATTGAAGATATAATGGAGGTGTTCATGGATGATTTTTCAATTTTTAGTGTTGGACCCCGATTTTTGAGTGAAATTTAGAAATATTAAGTGAATTTAAATAAGTGGTTTTATATATGTATTGTGA
>JANIJH010561761.1:0-14135 GCA_024520975.1 Erythroxylum areolatum
TGATTTGAGTGAACCATCGATGATGGTTTCTCATTGAGTTCGCAAACTCACCTAAAATTGCAACCTATTTTTCAGGACTGATAGATTAGACCCCTAGCTCCGGAGATAGACTTTTCCTGCCTTGCGAGCGTGCTGGCAAGAGAAGTGATGGCACACAGGTCGGTCAGCTGGGTTGGACTTTTGTTGATGATTTAGGATAGACGTTTGTATTAGTTTCCTTTTTGAGTTTTGTTTGGGGGACTGATAGACTTGTCTATTCTGCTATTAGATGACTGTATCAGATTGATATTATGTTTTTTTAAATTTAGTGATTTTCTGATATTGTGGTTTTATTTATTGCAATGCCATGTGGATTTTAGTGGGTTTGTTCGGTAGTGCACCTTCATCGTGGGTTACGTGTCGGAGCGGTTGGCGGGCGTCCCGATGTGTATCCTACGGTGAGGGGGCGCTACATGAATTGTTTGGCCAACTCATACAACGCCCGAGGTGCTTGGCGAAGGCCATAGATAGCCTTGCGCAACTTACAAACATAAGTGGGATGATCTGGATGTATAAACCCCGGGGGCTGTTTCATGTAGACATCTTCAATTAAGGCACCTTGTAAAAACGCACTGTTAACATCCATTTGAAGGATAGACCAGTTATGAGCAATGGCTATGGTGAAAATAATCTTAAGGGTCTGAGGTTTAAGGATTGGCGTAAAGGTTTCATGAAAGTCCAAACCTGGGGTTTGTGTAAAGCCCTTGGCAACTAGTCGAGACTTATACCTATCAACCGATCCATCGGGGTGGCGTTTGATCCGAAATAGCCACTTGTTGCCAACAACATTACAACCTAGAGGGGCGGGAACAAGGTCGCAAGTGTGGTTGTTGATGAGAGCATATTCACCATTCATCGAAGCACGCCATAAAGGGTCCTGCATGGCCTGTGAGATGCACAAGGGTTCAAGTGTAGCTGGTAAGGGATATTTACTTACCTAATACAGCTGTTTAGGCTTGTAAATATGGTTCTTGGAGCGGGTCATCATCGGATGAGTGTTGGTGAGTGGCAGTGGCGCAGGTAAGGAGGTGGTAGCCAATGGCGGTGCTGAGGCAACATCCACTGAAACAGAATGAGATATATTACCTGTGCTGTCCATATAAGCAGAATCATGGTGAGTAGAAGATGAGGGAGTAGAGTTAGGATGTTGAGGAAGAAAAGTGGACTGAACCAGGTTAGATGGAGTTGATTGGGGGGTGGAGATGTGTGCGGGTAGGAGACAGATGGCGACACAGAGATACTCTGATCAAGTAGGGATACGACGTCAGAGGAGAGAGTAGGAGGCAGGTTAGGTGGCAGGGATGTGGTGGAGCACAGAGACCCATAAGGGAAGATAGTCTCATAAAAGGTGACATGCCTAGAGATTTAGGTTTTATGGGTAAGAGGATCATGACACAGATAGGCATAATGAGATGGGGAATAGCCAAGGAAGATACAAGGGATGGACCGGTTTTGGAGTTTGTTTATGGTGTAAGGCCGAAGCCATGGAAAGCAGAGGCAACCAAAGGAATGGAGGTGGAGATAGTTAGGAGGAGATTTGTGAAGTACCTTATATGGAGATACCATGCGGAGAACAGATGTGGGCAGCCGATTGATAAGATAGATAGCAGTTTGAAAGGCATACGTCCAGAAGGTAGGCGAAAGAGTGGATTTGTGAAGGAGAGCACGACCCGTCTCAACTATGTGACGATGAATTCTCTTAGCTGTGCCGTTGAGTTCAGGCGTATGCGGAGGAGTGGTAAAATGGGTGATGCCATGGTTGGCCAAGAAAGTTTTAAGCGCAACAAATTCTCCACCATTGTTAGTAAATAAAGAAATAATTTTGGTGTTAAAGAATGCTTCAACAAGAGATTTGAAACGCACAAAGATGGAAAGAACGTCAGATCTCTTGCGAATGGGATACAACCAATTATATTTAGAGAAATGATCAACAAACACTACATAATATCGAAACCCATCGACAGAGGGAATGGGAGCTGGACCCCAAACATCACTAAACAATAGTTGAAGAGGACGACGACTTGTAAGATGAGTATTAGAAAAAGAAAACTTATGGCTTTTAGAATATGCACAGGACACACACGGACTCTGAGATTTATTGCTATGAGGAAGCTGAAAGCTTGTAAGAAGATGTTGAAGGATGGGTTGACCTGGATGCCCCAAAATGTGATGCCAATCGCGAGAGCAGACAGGAGTAGCGACATGAGCCTGTGGGAGCGTCTGTGGACAGGGAAGGTAATATAAGTCATCAGCACAGGGGCCTTGCAACAGCACCACCTTGGTCCGAACATCCTTGACCTGAAAATGAGTAGGGAAAAATTCAACCGAGACATTGTTAGTGTTGTAAAGCTTAGATACAGACAGTAAATTATGGGTAAGGGTGGGAACATGTAAAACATCAGGTAATGACAAAGAGGTGGTGGGTGTAGAGAGAGTGGTAATACCAGTGTGGGTAATCAGTAACTCATTACCATTGCCGACAACAAGGTGATCGGAACCATCGTATGGTGAGGCAAGGGACAGATTAGCAAGATCATTAGTAAGATGATGGGAGGCGCCAGAATCAACAACCCATTTATCAGAGGGAGGGACAGTGGTCTTGTGAGTGTGGTGGGCCGTAGGTTGTCTAGTGCGAGGGCGATCATGAAGTTTAAAACATCGCCAGGCCGTGTGGCCTGGCTTGTCACAATATTGACAAACAACAGGAGACTGAGAGTCACGAGGAGCAGTAGGCTGTATTATTAGGTCAGTAACATCAAAACCAGATGAGGGACCAGAAGGGCGTGGTCGATGCCTCTGATGAGATAGGGAAACCTGTGAGTGACTGTGAGAACGCTGTGGAGGCCAGTTAGCGCGATACCCAGGTAGCGCAGTGGTAGGGTGTGAATCAGACTTCACGGTCCTGGTGAGATAGGCTTCATGATCCAGAAGCTTCTCGTGAAGTTCCTCAAAGGAAATGGACGATTCTCTTGCCCAAATAGCAGCAACAATCTCCTTGAAGTCGGGGCCAAGACCATTGAGGACATGAATAAGCATGTCAGTATCATCTAGAGGGCTGCCAATAATGGCTAATTCATCAGCTATAGATTTAATATGTCGCAAGAAGATGGCCACAGATTGATCACCTTTCTCCATGCAAGTGAGTTTTTCCTTCAAAGAAAAAATGTGTGAGCGAGAGCTACTCGCATAGGTCTTACCAAGGACATCCCATGCTTGTTTAGAGGTGGTAATGGAGCCAAGTAAAGTGACGATGTTTTCAGTAACAGAGGAAAGCAGAGCTGCAATAATAAGCTGATCTTGTCGAAGTCAGTGGGTATAGCCAGGATCAGTCACTGGTGGACACGAGAAAGAGCCATCCGTGTAACCCTGAAGACCGTAGCCTATAAGAAGGGCAGTCATTTGCACCTTCTAGGCTGGATAGTTTGTGCCATTAAGTTTAATGGAGGTGGTGTTCAAAACAATGAGAGAAGAGTTATTGAAAGAAATGAGATGTGCAGGGCTGGTGGTACCAGATGCATCTTCTGGAGTAGTCACAATGATAGAGAGATGAAAGCTTGAGGAGGCAGAGAAAGAGAGGTAGGGTTTTTGCCATTAGGCGTCAAGAAGCTCTGATACCATAAAGAGAGTAATACGAATACTGGAGAGAAAATGGTACTGTTCATTTATTCCTTAACATCATGAGGTAATATATACAAAGAATTCTGTACATCAACTAAGCTAACAATACATGATAGAGTTTGTTATAAGATAACTGAATATTGTTACAAAACCAACAGAAATGTTACAACGAAAATGAGATAAATAGAATTTATCCTTTAACACTCATAACTCACCACCTGTCCTTTGTGCTTTCAATGCTTGTCGGTGACTTTTCACCCATTTTCGTCGGATTTTGAGTAATTTCTGTTGGATTTGAGCAATTTTGGACAGATTTTCTTTGCCCATAAACAAAAATCCCATAGTGAAGGTGAAATAGATGCCACCATCTTCATCTTAGCCACTGAGATGTCCAAGCATTCCCCGAATCCGCATACTAGCTCTTCAAGAGGGTTGAGAAGCCTTAAAGGCGTTGTCATTAGCTCAAACTTATAAACTTAAAGCCTAAAAGGCGTTGTCGTTAGAAGTATTGGTTACATGTTTCCAACTATAGCAAGAAATGACACCCCATTTAAACTTATACACTTTCTTTTACTAGGGTTTTATTCACTTAATAGGAAGAGGGTAAATCGAATTGCAATGGGTACAAAGAATAAGTTGTAGGTAGATTTAGGGTATCTCTTGGCGTCTGAACCTTATCATTCATTCTCCCCTTTTACCATCTTCAAGGTTTCTTTTACATATGCTCTTTATCTTGTGCATATCCAAATTTGAGGTTTTAAGTTTTATTTAAATGGTTCATATTACTGGTATTTGATTGGTAATTGGTTGTATGCATTTATCTTAAAATAACTAGTTTTGCTGAGCATACCACTCTTTTGGTTTGACGCCAAAGAAATTGTTTCCATTTTTGGTTATAGAGTCTTTGTTCCTTTTTAAAGATATTTTTTTTAAATGTATTCTAATTACTGCTATTTGGGTAATCAATTTTGGTTATCTTTTGTTTAACTCTTGGTCTTAATCAGAATGATATTGTAGTTGATTAAAGGTGCTTTCTTGGAGAGTTGTGTAATAATGTTGATAGCTAAATGATGCAAGACTTCTGAATAAAATTCAAGAAGTTAACAGACTCTTATTCTACCGCTTAGTTGCTTACTATTTATATCTGTTCATTCTACTTCTTCATATTTTGGAAGGAAGAGTATTGAAGTTAGAAGATGATATTAAATTCTTTGTCTTATGTTTATTTCGATCTGTAGCTTGGTTTATTCATAAGCCTTCAATGTCTTCGTTTCAATCTTTTAGGCATATATTTAAACCAACGACAACAATGGGTTGTCATGCTAGAGTGAATTTGTATGTTTGCAATACCTATTTTCTTCTTTTCTGTCAACTCTATTGTAGGTTTATGGAGAATATGTAAGTGGATCTATAACTGATGAACAACGAAAAAATGTAGTCCGTAATTCATGCCTTGGGGCAGGTGCTTGTGGTGGAATGTATACTGCTAACACGATGGCCTCTGCTATTGAAGCCATGGGAATGTCTCTCCCTTACAGGTAAGAATCTCTGCTTGCCCAATTTTGCTGTGAAGAAAAAGAAAAAGAAATAAAAAGAAAAAGAATTCTGAGTTTTTTTAATTTCTTTACACAACTCATCAATACCTGCTGAAAACGAACTGAAGTTGGACTAGTGTCGTTTGGCTGGAAAGTATCTTTTAGAATTGTTGAAGATGGACTTAAAACCACGAGATATTATCACCGTTGAATATCTTGCTATTTCGGTTTGTTTCTTATGCTAATATTAATATCATATGGTTAGGTACAATTTTTAGGTTTTCATTTGCAACGTATTTCTGGGATACTTTACTCTGGTAAAGAACTTTAGTCTCTTTGAATATCAATCCATTTTCTAATTTTTGCTCAATTGTTTTGGGTTCACTCATTCCAGTGTTAAAGAGCTTATCTCTGAAATTTTTTTCCAGCATTTCACACTTGTGTAGGTGCTAATGAGGAAAGGTTGACTCCAGAATGGTACAAGGAACATGGTGAATATCTTTGGGTCATAGTTTTCCTCATTTGAAGATCCATCTCTGTCTTTTCATTGCAAAAAGAAGTTCCATATCTTCCATTTTGAGTGTAGACTTCTAATTTTTATACCCAGGTATTGAATTGGTTCTTGGCACTCGAGTTATGTCTGCTGATGTGAAATGTAAGATGCTTCTAACTGCAACTGGGGAAACCATAAGTAACAGTATTCTCATCATTGCAACAGGTGCTTGGGTAAACCATAGAATTCCGGAATGTTATTTGCCTATTATTTTTTAGAATGATTTTGTTATGTTAAGTACTTGACTCATTTTTTGCAGCTTGATTTTACAGCAACAATGTCAGCGTTGCTAGGTATTCCTTTCCCTTTTGGAAGGTGCCATGCAAGCATCCTTCAATTATACTTGTGTATCATTATATTGAATACACTTTACATGTATGTGAGGACTTGTATGTGATTGATGAGATCCCATAGTCAACTTTCCTCATGCAATTATTACTTTCTATTCTTTATGATTTAGCAATCAATCATGTCAACAGAATGCATATAACTTTTGTAATAACCCGTGGATTCCACTACCTAAATAGCATGAAGAAAATGTTTAATATTCCATCATAATCTGAGCTACACATGCTACAGAAATTTCACTTTCATCTTCTTCTTCATGAAATTTGAGCAATACTTTAGCTGTTATATAGAATAGTATTGCTGGTGCCTTGCACTTCAGTGTTAGTAAGGAGTAAGGGTCACTTGCGTTTCTTGGTTTCTTGCTTAAGGCTTTGAAAAACTTGACATGTCCTGGATACTTTTTCTTGTTAGAAGTTTATGCGTATTTGATAAGGATATATTATTTACCAGCATTTGATTTAAATGCTTTTGCTGTTTAAAATGCTTTTCCATTTTGTAGTTACATGTGGGTTAGCAAAATGTGCAGATTGGATTTTTAATTGCAGTATCTAGCTTTGATAGTGTATTGATAAGTGTTTATCTATGTCAGTCTTCTTTTCATTACCTTCTGTCATTTTGCAATTTTCTGTTGTAGGTGAAAAAATACATTGATGCCTACTCAGCCTCTTCAGTCATTAGGTTTTCTAGTGAAGATTGGTTACACATATCAGATGTATATGATAAGGCATTAGTGATAAATTTATTGTAACATATATTCTTTATTTAGTGACAACATTATTGTAACATATAACTTTTATACTTGTGACGAAATATGTTAGACAATATAGCCACTAATGCAAATTTCTTTTACAACTAATTTAATTCCATTGATGAATTGATAGTTTTATTTGTGATAATAATAAACACATTAGTGATAATACTTTTTGTAAGAACCAATTTTCATTTTTGTGATGAAATGATGTTGACACTCTTTTATTAAAATATTAGTGACCAAGAACTGAAGTAATAGGCACTGATAAAAAATTATTAGTGATAGATATTTTGTCACTATTTATAATTATTTTAGTGGTGATAATGTTGTAATAATAAAATGTAAGTATTGTTACGACTTCATTCGTCACTAATTTATATTATTTATGTCAACAAATTTGTCATAAATATGTGAAGTTGTGACCATGTAGTGCTGTCACACATTTCATAGGTTTTAATGTCGGTATTTTTGTCACAATATAATAAAGTATTGTTGCAACTTTATTCGTCACTAGTTTATATTATTTGTGTCAACAAATTTGTCATAAATAAGTACAGTTGTTGTGACCATAAAGTGTTGTCACACATTTGATAGGTTTTAGTGTCAGCAATTTTGTCACAATAAAATGAACTAATGTTACGACTTAATTCGTCACTACTTTTTATTATTTGTGACGATAAACTTGTCATAAATATGTAAAGTTATTGTGACCATATAGTTTTGTCACACATTTCACAATTTTTAGTATCAATATTTTTGTCACAAAAGTGTTGCATAATTGTGACCATTTTTTAAATTAGTCACTATTTCATTAGTGACGGAGGTATTTGTGACAGGAGGTGACGACTTCAAATATTGGTCACTATTAATAATAGTGACAAATATTACTACTTTTAGTGACAACTTTTACCTTCACTAAAAATATAATTTCTTGTAGTGATTACGTATTTTTGTATGAACTGCAGCATGCATCATGAGTTTACTGTAAAATGGTTAGGAAACAGCAATGTTCATATTTGCTGGAAAGTGAGTGACAAAATTGGGGTATGGCGTATTTGTTGATTTTCTATGGATTTGAAGACCGAAATGTTATAAGATAGTGTTAAACTAGTTTTGGAGTTGAAAGATCAACTAAAATGTGTAAGTGATGAGAATAGAAAATTTTGGAGAAATGATTATGTGAATGCTCTGTTCATGTTGATGTTTTCACTGTATATATATACGTAAGTTTTGGAGTGTTTTTAGAGTTGATTAAAAATGAATTTACAATTGAGAGATAAGTGTATGATGATGTCTGGAGATGAGAATGAATGTTTTAAAATGAAAGTTTGAGGAAGAAATGAAGAAAATGCAAAAGTAGAAAAAAGTAGAAAACTTGAAGAATACGTGAGTGTGATTTTCTGTTTTTGATGATTGTAAAATATGGTAGATTTTGGTTTGGTTGTGATATGTTGAGCTAAAATGAAATAGGAATGAAGAGGAAATATTGAGTTTTAAGGAGAAAGTTGATAGTGATATACACATATTTATTTACTCTGTTTTCCTTTTCACTAGTCACATAAGGGATTATATTGGTAAATTAGTGAATGAGTTATTGATATCAAAGTACCAAAGGATTGAGGTTGTGACTTAAAGAATTGATGAGTGATTAAGTTATGAAATTGGTAAAGTACCCAGGATTGTCATTGAGCATGCATTGTACATAGTCTATTTATACAATTGTGCATAAATAAATGCTTATAAATGTGCCATTATTAATGTGAGTGCAATGTGTGTTTTGCATAAATGAGTTGTGCAGGTTAAAAGTGAGCATTCAGACGTTTCCAGAATTTGGAAGCAAATGCTAATCTGGAGTGTATTGTGAGTAGACCTAGATGGTCTCATTCATTGTTTGTTCTATTTTGAATTTTGTATTGATTGACTACTGAATGCTCATATAAATGTGAATGATTGTATTGATTTTTTAATAGAAGGTCCTATGATTGTGACGTTTGATTTGGATTTTGAAGTACTACTTGTATGTGAATGAGATGAAATAAGTGTACATAATATGATTGTTAAATACCGAAACATGGTCCGATGATAAATTTGTTTTGAATGTGCATTTGCATATGAATGAAAAAGTGATACTCAACTCTAATGTTGAATGCCAGACTACAGTCCGATGATATGTGAATGTGAGTGAATGAGAATATGCAAATGTGATTGAGGGATTCCATTTCATGAATGCATGAAATATAATGGCAGTTGTAACCAGAGTAGCCACTGATCAGAGTTTAAAGCTCAACGAATGAAAATGAGCCTCGAGCTCAGAAGTGATTAAGAGCCTAAGGCTCACTATATAAAATGAGTCCTGTATCCCCCAAGCGGATAAAGGACAGCTAGTAATGAGCCCGATATCTAATGAATACGAGACAGTTTAGGCACTCGGCATAACAAAGTAAAAAATAAAAAGTAGGTCTGAAGTGCACTACATATGCATAATATGAATGTTTAAAGTGCATTGAATGTGAAGTGTGAAATGTTGTGAATGTGAATTATCTGTTATGTGACTGGGTGAGCTATCGATGATGGTCACTCATTAAGTTCGCAAAACTCATCCAAAATTTACAAATATTTTTCAGGATCAGAAGAATACCTTGTTAGGCAAACGGGAGTATACCTACAGCATATAAGTGAGGGATAGAGGTTAGGATCAGTTTGTGTCTGCATTGCATTTCTTTATTTTTGTACTGAATTGCATATTCCGCAACTTTTGTATCGAATAATGTATTTCGAAAAGTTTTACACAATGTGTATTTGAACTATTTTGTAATAGAAAGACATTATGTATAAAGTGTTTTGTATTTATTAAAGGGCCCTAATGGCTATTAAAAGTTTTGTTGATTGTATTGTTATGATTGAAAAAGTTTATGAATAAAGTGGGTCCGATTTGGTTATAGATTTCCACATATTATGCTTGTGGTTTCAAAAATAATTTATACCGATTTTTAAATGATTGAGTACTCTAGCATGTCATCCTCACGGGGTACGAACTCAGATATCCCTTAGGATGTCAGGTACGTGTCTTGTGGGAGTTGGGATGCTAGTTTGGTGATATGTCCTTTAATGTGATATAGGTCTGAATAGGTATAGGCTGCATTTGGTGAACCTTGAATCAACTATATTTTAGCTAATTCAAGGCTTTCAGTTGTTTGACATGGTCAAACAGCTGAATTTTATATTTGGTAAGAACATGTAAAAATAGTTGTTGGAGCTCAAACAGTTGAAATTTGAAAAGCTACACAAGAGTAGCGTTCTCACATACAAGCTGATTATGTATAAATAAAAAGCCAATTATACCCTCATGAATAAATCAAGTTATATATTAATTGATTTTTTCAAGTCAATTTATGCCTAATTATAATTAATTAATTATGCTATGGTGTGGCACAATTGAATTATTATTAATTATGCTAAAGTGCCATACATGACACCGTAGCATAATTGATGCATGATACTGTAGCAAAATTAATTATTATAAATAGTGTCATGCGTCGCATTATGTTATGCTTATGAATTATGCACGAAATATTTATACTTTTTTTTGTAAAATTTAATTTTTGTTCTATTTTTATTATTGTCAAAATTTTAATTTTTGTAAAATTAAATATTTAATTGTGACCGTATAAATTTTTTAAGTTAGGGCCTTATAAGTTATTTTTAATTTATTAAATAATAAAATTCATACATATTATATAAAAAATACTAATATGATATAACTCGCTACATCATTCATATTAATAAAATTTTTTACATTGGATTATTATTATTATTGTTGTTGTTGTTGTTGTTGTTATTATTATTATTATTAGTTCTATATTTTTTATTAGAGTTATAAACTTAATTTTTGTAGAATTAAATATCTAAAATCTAAATTCTTGTAAGAATATTTAACGAAATACTAAAATATATAATATTCATACTCTTATAATTTTTTTAAAGTTACATCCTTATAAGTCATTTTATACATAAACAACTAATATTAAACAGCTAATTTTACCAAACATCAAATGACAAACAGCTAATGCAATCTGCTGATAGAATCAGATATTAGCTAACAGCTAATGCAATCAGCTGATTGCCAAATAGGGCCATATTGTTGTGGATTGATTGGGGAAAATAAGGATATAAGTAGTATTGATGAGATTAAAGTGTATAAGCCAAGTTTAAAGAAAATAAATTTTTCTATGACCTTGAAAGGATAAACTTGGATTTAGAATGGTTGTGTGATTATCGATATAAGAGTTTATGATTCAGTATGAGAATATATCTGTGGAACGAAGATTTGAGTTTCATAATGGTTATACCCCTATAATTGGGAATTGATTGAGAATATACATATGGGAGATGAAATAAATAACAATAGGAAGATGAGATAAAAATGAGATGAAGAGAAAGATGATGAATCAAATGAGAAGAGTTATGGCACCCAATATGGTAGTTGAATCATTATGACTTGGTGTAACATTGGAAGAGGTTAATCCTAGAGAATTGGATTAAAGTTGATGTTAGTATATGTCAATGCAAGGAAACCCCAATCGTGGCAAGGATAAAGAGAGAAATATTGTTTAGGACAAATTGAGATCAAAGTATTACTATTGCAAGATAATTGGTGACCTGTCAAAAGTAAATCTCGGGATAGAATGGGATGACCTTGATGATACACACCTAAGCATGTGTGACAATAATGATGTCTTCTACTTCATTAGGTTTTGGTAACCCAAACATTACAACCTTGTAAGAGACAATAGAAATTGATCTTCTTAAGGTACTAAAAATGTCTGATGACTAGTGATGGAAACAGTGGATTGATAAGAGTTACATAAATAATATAGATGTTAGGAATAAGAAATCTTCTTTTAGAGAAGAATTTCATCGAATTAGATTAAGCAGATCGAGTAGTTTATTCTTAAGAATGATCAATGAAGGAACAAATTAGAAATGAATATGTAATGAATCAAAGGTGAATATAAGAGGTAGAATATGCTATTGAGAGTATACGCATTTTGTTTTATGTGAAGTGTTCAACTATATGATTGGATTACTGACTTCGAGGAGACATTATTACTAATGTGAAGAGGATTTGAGTCCACACTATATTCTATGTAAATATGTTCGGGATATACAAATTATATCTGATGAAGGTATTACCAATACAGGAAGTTATGATTGCAAATAAATTGAAATGTGTGGAGAAACTAGTATGAAAGAATAGACATTAGAATAAGTCAGTGTGAAATTAGTAGAAATCGAATGAAAGGAGAAAATCCTTCGAGAAAAGAAGTCAATTGGGAGACTGAAAATGACATGAGATAATATTATCTTAATTAAGGAATTAGTCACTTAAGGAATTACAATAATCAATTATGGACACAATGGGAATTTGGGTTATATCTATTGGAGTTAACAATGCCCCGACAGTATTATGGTATTGAAGATTAAAGTGATCCAAACAAAATTGTATCAGTTAGTGACTATGATCATAGATGGTATTTTAAGTGTATGCAAAAAGTAAATAGAACATTTGGAATACTTGAGGAAATCTTACATATCATGAAGGTAGAAAAAAATATATGCCAAGTATATTGAGAGTGATTTTTTTTTTTTTGCTTGATCAAATAAAATGTGGGTTGTTAGTATCTGAACATGGCATATTGGGAGAACTAAAAAAAGTAAAGGTGATGATAAAGTGAGAAGCTACAAGGAATAAATGAGAGATTCAGAGTTCTCTAGAACTAGCTGTATATTGGATACTACCAGAGATTGTTAAAGGGTTTTTACTGATCTTATCCCTTGACAAAAATGTTTGAGGAAAAATGTGTCAACCGTATGAGTGATGAATGTAAAAAGAATTTTGAGGAAATATAACACCAATGATAATAATATCATTTGGAATTGGAGATTATATAGTACATAATGAGGTTTTACATCAGAGATTAGGATGAAATCCAATGTAGCATAATAAAGTGATTTCATATGCATGGAGATAGTTAAAGTTTCATGGAGTAAATTATTCGGGATATGATTTAGAACTTACTACAATTGTAATTGCTTTGAAAACTTAGAGACATTATATATATAGAAACATTTTGGATATATATAAACATACTTATTGGTAAAGATTGAGGTAATTATTGAGTTTGAAAGGATTGTGCAAATGAATATTTCCTAGTAAAGCTTGAAGTAAATCACTTGTTAGTATAGTCTTTACGTACTACATACAAAATGCACAAGAAGGGGGGTTAAATTGTGTATTCTTTTCGTGAATACAAGCCCCTTTGATATTTCTTTAAAAACTAACTTTTTCAAAGCTATTAAATGAATATCACAATGTTTATACGAAAATATCTTCGTGATTAAATTGCAAATAACTTCTATATACTTGTATAAGAACAATAGAAATTAAAGTAGAGAGTTAGAAGATGGACACGACGATTTTATCATGGTTCTCCCAAATCTTGGGCTACATCCAGTCCTCAGAGTTCTTCTGAGATTTCACTATTCTTCTCGAAATGTACAAGTATTCTTTCTCTACAGAGCCTCTTCAGGTCTCTTACACCAAGTATTATTTTCGCTTTCTTAGCCTCTTCAGACTCTTAGCTTTTCCTTTCTCTCACTAGAAAGATATTGTGAGCTTTGTTACAGTAAAAATAGCTCTCGTGTTTTGCACAACGAATACAGAGATTTTGTAAGTAATAACTTGAAAGCTAAAAGATTGCTCAGTCTTTGACTACGACTAATATTTATAGCATAAGTTTCCAACTGCTTCTTGCTTCTTATATCTTGATAACCGTTATTCATTTGAGTTCTGTAACTAACTCAAACTGACTAACCGTTCGACGTACTATTGTGTCTTTGACCGCGCGTTGTAACACAAGTCAAAATTAATTAACTAGACTACTACTGTAGCAGTGGCGAGTCTAGGTCGATCCCACAGAGAGTATGTGAAAAGTTTATGAAATGAAATTAATCGGTGTTGACATTTGATGGGGGGTTTTGGATTTTTCCAAAAAAAATAACTAATAAAAACAAATTAAAGAAAACATGCAATAAAATGATAAATGTGGGGAATTCGGTAGGGACCCGTTCTTCGGTTCAATCTCGGCCTACACCCTAACTAAGCATATTTTATTAATTTGTTGTTCTTTAACCTCTCCTAGCAATTATTAATTATGGGTTAAAAATTAACCCGAGTTTTCCCTTAGGTTTTGTTTAATCAAGATACGATCGTTGATTAAACCTAACCAAC
>JANIJH010561805.1:0-14129 GCA_024520975.1 Erythroxylum areolatum
CCGTAGATAGGTATTTTATAACATATTGTCAAAAGTGTTACTGTCTAGTGTTACTGTATGTCATTTTTGTTGTAGTGCCAATCGAAATACATTGTCGTTTCTTTTTAAATTTTACAAAATCTATTACTCTTCCAAAATTTGTGGCTTATGAGCCAAGCCGACCCCAGCTGACATCCTCCTCCTCTTCATCTTTGTTCTCACAAAATCAAAAATTTTCAGGCATTCTTCTTCTTTTCAACACTAAAGATGAAACCCCTCACCCCAGCTGACATCCTTCTCCTCTCTTTGTTCTTGCAAAACAAAAAATTTTCGCACATTCTCCTTCTTTTCAACACTAAAGAAGGAACCTTTCTCACCGTCTCGTCTCACTTTGCCACCTTCCTACTCTTTGTAATACTCAGATTCCCGAATCTTGTCCACATCTAATTGTGCAACTTTTACAGATGGATTACATTATTGAGCTAAACTAATTGAGTGATGAATACATTCTGTGATATTGCCTTCTGTCATTCTATCATAGAATTAGGGATCATAGAATGACAGAGAAAATGTAGGGATGATTCGGGATACAGAATATTGATTTAAAAATAGAAATTCCTAAATTGTAGATATTAAAAGAAAGGGGACCAGGAATAACGATGAAGCATTGGTAGTGATTTAAAAAAATTGCCCTAGATTGATGCAATTGCACTTGGAGTATTGCCTAAATGTAAAATTGAAAGGGTGACTTAGGCGATGCAAAACTGTAAACTGTATTAGATTAAGAAATATAAAATTGAAATAGTGTGATAATGCGAAAGTTGATATTATAAATTTATTGGTGTTTTCTAGGTTTTCACTGTGAAAAATAGTCCCTCCATGTGGATTTTCTCTATATAATAACCTAAGTAAAATTCTTCTTACGACTTGGATGTTTACTTTGTAATTGTAATCTCTTGATTTCATAATATAGTGTAGCTTTTCCTTTTGCATTCTTCTTCATTCTTCCTGATTTTGTTTGATTCAAAATTGAGGAATCTCAACTTACACTTGCACGGCCATGCAAGTTAAGTCACAGTCATGACTTGCTTGCATGCCGTGCAAGTTAAGTCACAACCGTGACTTGCTTGCACAACCGTAACTTTTCTTTCTCCTCTATTCTGAAATTAATATGTCAAGGAGAAGAACAAGATTGATTAGTATTGATGTACCCATGTAAAGTAGGATATGACAAATTGAAAGGGTTAAACGAGCATATAAGGGATGCATCTTTTACTTCAGAGGTTTATGTATCTTTTATCTGCACATCTCTTTAATCTTCTAAAGATGGTGTGATACAATTTTCCTTCATTTAATCTCATCATGGTTGTAGCTTTAGAAACATTGATGGGTTAAATGTCTTATTATATCTCTTTAGCAGGTTTACTCTATGATTGAAGGAAATTGTAGCGGTTCAGTTCACCAAGAAAAGTGAATATTCGATATTCTCATTAAATTTTCCAAGCAAATAGAGGCATAACTATGCAATTTTCCTGTGAAGAATTTGATATTTACTTTAATTAATGATTTTTTAATTAGCTTAGAAATGTTCTTTTCTCCATATCCTAATTTCAGCAGCCATCCACCCTCTTTTTGCTACGTTAAGAAATCAGTAAGCACCTAGTAATGTCTGTATCTTATTTACAAGCACCTAGTAATGTCTGCATCTTATTTACAAGCACCTAGTAATGCAAATAATTTTACAACGCATTTGGCGGATAAGGATGATTTTTGATTGTTTGTTTTTTGCACTTCTTTTCTTGTGGTTACAATCGCAAGCAAAGTTGTGAAAGAAGTATCTAACCTAGCTAATTGTATGAACAAAAAGCAGGCAAGGAATTAAACCCCATTATGAATATATTCAAAGGGGTAAGTGCTTTAATTCATAGAAGATAGAGGAAAAAAAGAAGAAGAAAAGACACAAAATTTGGTATACTTGCTTGCCTGTTTATCCCTTGATTGGAATAATTAAACGGGGTTTTAATTTAGCAATTTAGACATTGTGTTTTATGCATTTGAACAAATTTTGACTAACGCTACGTAAATGTCTCATTTTGTATTCGCTCTGAATTTTTATAGATGAACTCAATCAATCATAAGAACTGTTTGGGGACGGAAGAGAAGATTTATAATGAAAACATTTAAATAAAAATCTACTAATGGACTTATCTCATTTGAAAACAAAACAACGAAAAAAAAGTAAGTGAAGGTCTAATTTTTAGATATAACCTCTAATAAAACCTAAAAATCTTAGTAAAATCCAATCATTAAATACCGACTATAACATTAACTTTCATAAAATTTAGTACTTTTTAGCCTATAATTTCAGTTAATAGAGGAATTGAGAAGTGGCTTAAAAACAAAATCTGTATGGGATTTTTTTTAATTTGTTATCATGGTTGGAGTGACTTCAAAAATAAAAAAACTAGCTCAAGAATAAAATCAAGCTTGACTCTTAACGATCTGCAAAAAGTTTTTGGTGGTTTTAAATCAGAGCTAGTTTAATATAGATAGGCTTACTTTAAATGAGAGAAACATAAAGATCCAAGCGAGAAAGTGGCTCCCGAACAAAATTAAGAATGCTTCTAAGTAATCTGTGAAAAGACTTGTATGTCTTTGAATTTAAGGAAGGAGGGGTAATTTTATGTAAATGAATCCATAAAAGATAAATTATTAGGGGGCATTTAGTTCACAGAAGGGAATAGGAATGAGAATGGGAATGAATATATGGGGAATGAGAATGAATATAATCATTATAATTATGTTGGTTGGTTAAGATAAATGAATGATTACCATAACCTTTGATGGTGGTTGGTTTATTAAAAATCTTGAGAAATAAAAATTTGTTAAAAATTTGTTATATATTAAAATTTAAATATAATTTAATTAATTATATTTTATGCACCTTATTTATAATGACAGAATGTTTAAAATCAAGTATATTGCAGTATTTCATTTCCAATAGCCCTTGAAAAAGTACTCTAATATTTTCTTGCATCAACATATCATTAGTTACATAATATCCTCAAAATATAGTTTAATAATAAAAAATATTGTATAATTCATCGACATAACATAATATCCACCATTCTATTGCTCTAGTAAATTCAAGTAATATAGTTTAATACAATTTACATTCCTCTGATAATACAAATGATGTAAAATATCTATCATCTACATAATACCTTAACCAAAAGCCTTTAATTGATGCAAAATAACCAGGTTAACACAACGTTGTTTACATTACAACTACAAAAGACCTAACTAATATAAAATAACTTGGTTAGGCAATATCAATTGCATTATAAGTTTATAATACTTACAAAAATACTAATATGCTTCCTCGAATGATTCATATACTAGAAGACGGATAGAGGAATCCAAGTATAAAAAACTTTTTTAAATGACTTGGTAAAGCGAATAAAACCTAAACTTTAGCAAGATCGTTACATAATATCACAACAGCCTTACCAACATCCATTTGAGATATGCCAATATTAACAAGCTCACTGGTGAGCTCTTGCATCTTCTCATCGGTTAGGAAATCAAATTCAGACTCCGCAATCAAAGCATTTCTAACAGCTGCATATTGTGAGGCTATTTGTTCGCAAATAGACTCAAACTTAGTAGTGAAATTGTCTAACTTTGACTCAATAGTAATCTGAAGTGTTGCTGGTCTTTTTTTCTTGTAAGAACTTTCCTTTCTTGGTGACAGTTTGTGTCATCGTTTGTGTCGTCATTTGCGAATAGGCTGGCGAGCCACATTAAAAAATTCAGAAAATAATCGTCCAACATATAGATAGGGCATATTGAAAAGCTAGGTAATAATAGTGGAAAAGAGATAAAACAATAAGCGAATGTAATAGAGAAATGGGACATGTTTGTTTTGATGTATTTAAAATTATGAATGACAATGATGTTGTGCAAGATCTTTCCTAATGGATTTTTCCTAAATACGATTTAAGTAGCTAGACACCAAATGGATCGAACTTGGGACCACTACATGCCATGTTAAAATGATAACTTGACTATCCTGTTGTATTCTTTGCTAAGGATATTCTCTTTTGAAACAAAATAGGATGATCGGTTTATTTAGTTGGCCAGTCCACTGAAAAAGTCATCAGCTATAATTTTCCTGTTGGGTTGCGCAAGTAACTACTATAGTTTCTAATAACTGACAAACTAGTAGTTATTTCTTCCATGATTTACCATCAATAGATACTCAAATAACAGATGCCAATCAATGCACCATAATTAACAATCATATCATGCATATATAGATTATGAGATACAAAGATGAAAAATTCCACTCTTTATCGATGTCCTGTTCGAGTAATTCAAAGTGTAGTTCTTTCTGTAAACTCAAAATAACCTTATAAGAAATTGAGAAAAGTTTACCATTTGCATCATGAATTGAAAAAAATTGAAGGCCTTAATTTTTAGCGTAACATCTGCATAAATTCTGATTACTTCAATTTCCTACAATCATGTAACTCCTTTTTCATAAACTCATGTTGATGATAAATGGTTACAGATGTATCATTAAAACAGAACCAACGAGCAACAGGAAATATAAGCATATAGTTCTTTCCAAGGAAGTGGTTTGTATAGTCATATAAATTTGGTGAGCAGCATAAAGAAGCAACTCCTCAAGGTCCTTAATGTTGTGCCTCAATTACATATCTCTAGATGCCAGGCTGCATATTATTGACACAATTTTCGTTAAAAGTTAAACTTGAGTTAATAAAGTGGGAAATAATCCTATCTACCATATGGGTCAATCCTTTGAATTATGACCTCAAGTTTAATCCCTAGTCATATTGATTACTGAGCAATCGGGCAATTCAGCAGAAACAATATATAGATAGGTAACTCCAAACTACTTACAGAAAACGTAGTGTGCTAATCAGCTATGTCATGCTTGCAAGATGACTCATTATGTATTATCAGTTTCTGATAAAAGTGGAGACAACAAATCTTCATTAGATCTGTTATAACTTGTTTAAGTATCACCTGTTCATGAGGCTACAGGATATCGCAAGAGATATTATTATTTAAAATATTTACATGGGAAAAATTATGAGAAAATCCTCACTAATGATAGGATTCAAAGAGAAGTTGCTGAACATGAAAAGAAACTAGCAGCCATAGCTTCCAAAAGCTTGAATATGGTAACTGGTCTATATTCTAAAACTGGAGATTTTAACAAGCAATAAGTAGCTTGCTAAGATTTCATGATTTCATGTGTTTAAGAGGTGAATGGGCTAAAAGTAGAGAAAACCATCCTCGGGCATCATCAGCAGCATATTATTGTCATGTTTCAGCATCTGTTTCAGAATATAAATGAAGTTGCTATAGGCTATTATAATTCACTTTAGTGTTTGTATAAAACCTTTTATATAATTAACTTTCAAGTCAACTTAATCCTTTCTGTCATTTGGATGTTGAGCTTTGACTATTCTAGGGATTTTCAAGTCAATTAAGTTTTGCAAATTCAAATTGATTTTTATCAATTTTGAACAAACATTAGAGATAAGGATTCCCTTTTAAAACTTAAACAATAATATCGTTATTGTATCATTTAAATTTTCGAACAACCATAAAGCAACATTCTTTCAATATAAGTATTAACATGTGAACATAAGAGTATAGTGTTTGAAATTATAAGACACCAAGTAAAGATTGCTAAAGGATTCAACCAATTCTTTATACAGTAATTACATCTATTGACGAGATGATATCACATTTGCAATTAATCCTATTATTCAATTGATATAGTAAATAAAATTTGCTCACTACATATATAAATATCCATAACCCAACAAAAGGGAATAGAAGTTCAATAAAAGATATTATGTGAATTTAACGTAATTAGCATGAGAAACCATAGAACTAGTCATATATATCCATTCATGCCTATACACGGGTAAAAGACTCAACAATGTACATAGTAATGTAGTATAGGACTAAGCACATAGACAATAGGCACAACATTTAAGGAGATGGGGTATGATATGATGATATTCTTCTTTTATACTTCTACAATTTGTGCAGTATTGGAACTATTAGTATAAGAAACAACAACACAAAAGTAGAATATTGAATGTCTTCTTTTAATGGGACCTGCAATACTATTCATTTGTGGACTTGTAGAAGATTCTACAGCACCATTTTCGTCGACTATCTTCAAGTTTCTATTTGGACTTTAGAGGTGAAATTTTTCCAAGAATATGGGACAATATTATGTTCTTTCATTTGCCATTACCTTCTAATACTGCTCTTTCGTTTCACTCTGTCCTTGTGAAACATGTGGGTGGAAAGTAATGACAGAGAGGAGGAACAGATTAAGAGGATAGATCCCAACTTTGTAATTTTCTATGCATGGTTGTACAGGACACACACATACACACAAAAAGTCATTGCTTACTTTAGTTTCTTTTCAAATTTTAACAAAATATTTGTGGTGATAAATCCAACCTGCAAAACTTTACATAATCCCTCAAGACAACCTCCCTCAGTATTCATCAATGTAAAAGTCAAAATGAATCCTAGAAACAACAAACAGAAAACAGATACTCAAAATCCAAAGGTTAGGTTTCGACAATCATTTAGCTTCAACCATATTCTTTTTAACCACAAAGTAGGACTTTCAATCAACATTTTACTAGACTAAGAACAGAAATCAAAGTATTTGGCAATATATTATTCATGTCGACATTCAAAGTTGCTTGTGTCATTACGTTTACGTTAACACCTAATAAACATATCCACCCACCTACACCCACTATTTTGTAGAAGAAAAGAAACACATAATCAGTATTGCTTAATTACCCATTCCTCATTACTCATAGTCACTAACCAAGCATTGCTTAATCTCTATAAATCATCTAAATGAGGAAACAGTGCAAATGGAAAATTGCAGCACACCTTTTCCTAAAGTAACTAGTGCAAATGAAGTAGCAGGAGGGCAACTAAAGAAGTTTCCAGGTAGGCTTTTTGCAGTGCCTCCTCGAATACTTCAACGACTGATTGAGGGTATCACAGCAGAGTCTTACTAAGAGGACAATGACATATGGAAAAAAAGCGTTTAGATGCCTATAAAAAGATCAACATATTGCTTGGCACTTCGAGATATCGAAATGTAATAGACATGAATGCAAGGCTTAGGGGTTTTGTTGTTGCACTGGAATCACCAAACTCTTGGGTGATCAATGTGGTGCCTACAGTTGCGAAGAACACATTAAGTGTGATTTATGACACAGTTGCGAAGAACCACCTTTAGAGCCAAAAAGACATCGTACTGCACAAAACAAAACAAAAGGCTAACCTTTTTGACGGAACCGGACCAGGAGAACTGAACCCACTTGATCCAATGGAATTATTTGAAGTACTCAGAGGTGGAGGCAGAGGAGGAACTGGTGGAAGTTGTAGGGATTGTTTCTGGTTCTTACTGAAGAGAAAGGTAGGTAAAAGAGTGAAGACAGTGCTCGCAGTTGCGGCAAAATCTCGCGCCAGAAAATAAAACAATGATTCCCATTTCTCTGAATTACCAGGAGAATGGAGGATTGCCAAGAACTAGGTAATGAAAATGTTAACCCTTCAATGATAGTTTAATACCAAATGTATGTTTTCATTCCATACCCATACATTTTCTCCCATTACCCTTAAAAAAACATACCCTAAATCTTACAAGAAAAGAACTTATTTTAGTAAAGGAAACAACAAATGCTAGCGAAGTCCAAATAATTATAAAAATAGAGAAATAAAGATAAATTTAATTATAAATAAAAGATTATTAAGATTTAAAATTTGTGCTTTTATGATAACTCAAGAGTTATTTGACAAGAACTCGCTTAAAAATTATATTTATTATTTGTAAACACCTGCCTATGTGGCACAAACAAGTGACTCCCTTGGCTACCGCACAACCCTGTCGTTGTTGCCGCCACTCCACTCAATGCCACACAATCGTAAGTCACCTCCCTTAACACAACACACATGCTGCGTCCACCATACCAACCCAATAGGAGAACAAACGTCGCCTCAACCTATGCAACCAAAAAAATAACCCAAAGTTCCTTTGTCTCCACCACAAGAGCCAAATTTAGGTATCCCATGTCTCAATTTTCAAAGTAGAGAGCACCAACAAAGGTACGCCTTTCTTAAAGATCGTAAAATTATACCGAATAGATTTTTAGATTATGAAGTATTTATTGAATTAAGAATATTTGATCGAGTCTACAAGTTGTTGTGAAATATAGGTTAGGAATAATTTTCTAAATTTAGGAAAAATTCGTAAGTGGAATTGACATTAGAGTTTTAAACCATTTTAGAATTAGTTTGTGAAACTAATGGTAGGACACTACGTTAGGTCTTAAATTTCGATTAATGAATGCATATCATGTGATCACTTTAGAAGTGCTCAATGCTTTTTTTTTGGCTTTCCTAATAGTGATTTCTATGAATATCTTGACGATTTTGTGGCCAGCAACTTTTGGTCACTTGTGAGTAATTCTAGGAAAGTGTTTTTTCCCAGTCGTTTTAAATCATCTGCCATCATGGACCTTGCCCTTCGTTATCTCCATTGATTTTTAACTTTTACACTATTCGGTAGAGGATATAACAATGGGGTGGTTGCTAAAACTGAATTATTTATTTTGTGATGTATGGTACACGTCAGGCCCTTTAATGCCAGTAGTTGGTTAAGTCTACATTTACATGAATTGACTCAATCTAATGTAGGAAAAATAGTAGTTGGGGGCATTTGCGACCCAAATTGCATAACATCTTAGCTTGCTAACTGAGAGAACACCCATGCAGCTAATTTCGGGCAACTCAACTCTCAACTTGAAATCTTTGGTGTCAATGAAGGTTATTAGGTGGCAAGACGACCGTTATGTTCTTATCCGTGATGACACAGGGGAAGCTTCGAGCAGCAAGCCAGCTCAAGTTACGAAAATGGAAACTACAAAAGAAGATGATGTTTGCCGCCCCAACATATGCATCATGCTTCTGTAAAGTATCAATCACTGATAAATCAATTGATAGGATTTGAAGGACGAATAAATGATAGGCCCCACAATATTAAAGCTAGCGTGGCAGATATCTGAACCTTCATGGCCAATTTGAATGCTTGCTTCGGACAACCTTCACCCTCATCTTAGTATCGTGTTTTTATCCTTTCCCTTTTTATTGGTTTTTGTTTTTATTTCTTTTCGTTTTCATCTTTGTCCTTGCTTTGGTTCTTTTTCCTCTTATATCCATCTTTCATTTTCTTATCACATCGAAGGCAAAGTGATGTTCAAGTGCTATGGGAGTATTGGTTTAAAACAAAAGAAAAAAATGATTATTTATGTCTTTTGTGTTTGTTTTCCCATTTAGTAGTTAGAGATGCATGATTATTAAATGAACTCAATCTAGGATAGAAATGCATAATATGAGTGAATGAGTATGCTTGCATGTTTAGACTAATTGACTTGATTTCAGTTAAACAGACATTAGCTTGTTGTGATAGATGAATGACACCTTTTATTTGGTAAGATTTTGAGCCTTTTTGAAATATTAAACACCAAATTCTATAATTCTTTGTTGAGAGTGTTTTCACGTAATTAAGGAACCCTAGAACTTGCTTGGCAATACTAGTTGAGATTACACAATCTTATGCAAATATTGAAATGTTGAAGGCAATTATGATTTAGCCCTTTTGCTTAAAAGGCCACCCTAATGTTACCTTTAGTAAACCCCTTTGAGCTTAACATGACATCTTTTCTTTCTTTAAACCCAAATATGAGTCTTGACTTTGATTATTTATCATCTTCGTTGTATCTACCATAAGGCAAATTGAGCATTTGAATGGGTGTAATTGGGTTTAGGGAATAAGCGTGGGGAATCATAATGTATAGTTGGCTATAGTATTAGGGATAGGTATGGTTGTGGAGATTTTTACTTCTCCTTTATATTTCTCTTCTCTTGATTTCCTTATTTTATAATCATAAAAAATAAATAAATGAAAAATATAGCAAAAAATAAGAAGAAAGAAATTAAAAAAGGGAGGAAAAGAAGAAAAAATAGAAAAGAAAAGGAAGGAAGAGAAGATAACCAGAAAATGAAAAGAAGAAGAGAGAAAAAATGGAAAGTGTTAATTTTGTTAAATGAGAGGAAAGAACTGACTGTTTTATGGTCATTCTTTTGTATTATTTTAAATGATCAAATTTTGTTGTTATTTTAAACTACAATTTTCCTTTTTCGTATCCTTAGTTGGGCCCATTACAACCTAAATAAAGATCTTTGGATTGATGCTAGTGTTTGATATGAGTGGTGGAGATCAGATTGGCAAGCAAACTTATGGTAGATGCCTTACATGAAATGAATGATGAGTGAATACATATCCCACCTTTAAATGCTTGAGAGGATGAAGAGTGGAGTGAGTATCTATCACACTTGTTTGATGGTTCTTTCAATTGAAGTGCTTGTTAATTTTGGCTAAATATGCAAAGACTAGCTTGTTCATAGAGTATTATGACTTTCAAATCCTTAAGTTATGTTTATTGAAATAATCATTGATATCTTTTGCTATTATTTGAGAAAATTGTCGTTTACATTATTTATTTTTATAGTCTAGTATTTTTTTTGCTTAAGTAAAAGTGAGAGAAATGTTGGGAAAATTGTTGTTTACATTATTTATTTTTATAGTCTAGTGTAGTTTGTTTTGCTCTACTAAAAGTGAGAGAAATGTTGGAAAAATTGTTGTTTACATTATTTATTTTATATTTAGTATTGTTTGTTTTGCTTGAGTAAAAGAGGGGGAAATTTTGTGTTGAATTTAGTTTGATTGTAGTTGCTTTCATATGCTGAAATTGGTTACCATTTAAATAAATATGAATTGAGTGAAATCGGGTGGAAATTGGATGAATGTTAATTAGATCAATTTGTGAATGCGACGTTGAATTAAACATTTCATATTTTGAACCCACTTACACGACCGTTCAATTTAAGTCACGGTTGTGACTTCATGTATGGTCGTTCAAGTTAACTAACCTCAAAATTCCAGGATAATAATAAACACAATAACATATAACAACATATTGTTTTAACATTCTGCACTAAATGAATGACCTTCTCCCTGCTAACAATCAGATTCGTAGTTTGAGCTAAAATTGCATTAGAATTTGACTCCTCTTTTACAAATAGAAAACTTTTCACCAATTGATGGGAGAGAACACCCACAGTTATCATTGCAAATACCAACTCCCAAATTGTTTGGTTTGGTTCCAACTCCAAAAATTATCAAAACCAAATGTTTGTTGTGCCTATCAATCAAAATGAATTTTAATTAATTAATACAATTATTAATAAAATGTAACACTAACATGAAATTTAATTATTAATAAAATGTAACATTAAAATGAAATGCAATAATTAAAATTAAAAACTTAAATAAATTACCATAAATAAATCAGTCGTGCGTATTGAATGTGGGATAATAGTAGTATAACTTTGTTTACTTGTTTTTGTATCAATGGCCTAAAATGATAAATCATTAGAAGATTAATAACAAATTACAAAAAGAAAATATTACAAATAATACTTGAGAATTTGTTCCAGAATGATGATGAGTGTACACCACACTTATGTTACCCATCGAAACACCAATTGGCTGCATTTGGTATATGTCATAACCAAGTGGTTCATAAACAGAAACTCAAAATCATTAAAATATATACCTAAAAGACAATATTACAAATAGAACCTGAGAATGTGTTCTAAAGTCTCCAGTCAGTCTTTGATGAGGGTAAACCATACTTTTAAAATCCATCGAAATAGTAAGAGACTGCATTTGCTATTTGTCATAACAAAAAAAGGAAAAATTGTTCAAAATAAGTAAAACAACATGCGACATTTTTAATTACTAAAAGCTAACTTGATCATGATGTAATATGAGATGTTGTAAGGTGAACATAATACAAGTATGTTGGGAATTTTTTTCAAATTTTTGAATAGAATATTTAAACAAAAAAATATTTGAAATTATCATAATATAAATTATATACACTAAAGGTTTGAAAACATAAAATCAGCAAAAATATAACCTGAGTATTGGAAAGGGATGTGGGTGTCGAGTTTGCCATATTTCCTGAAGTCTTGCATTCTTTAACATATTTTCTTTTCCTTAAACTTTTCTCTAATCCACCCTTTAATCTCTGACTTGACGTAGGTTTTGTCTTTATTTTGACACATCTAATCTTATTCCTTTCACCAAAATTAATGTCAGGTTGATTGAATATACTCATTTCAGGATTTGACCATTAGGTCAACTCTTCATCTTGTGATATTAGGTTCTCTTCATCAACTAATTCTTTACCTTACAATATCTCATCAACCATCTTCAACATGTTAAGAAGGCAATATTTCACAATTTTACAAGTATCTCTTCTCTCTGACGCTCTTGTAACCAATTGCATGCTTAATGCATACAATTCTTTGTACCTTATACTTGACAACATTTTAGGATCTAATTCACTTTCATTGATAGTGGAGCTTCTACTATCAAGGTACCATTTTTTTGTTTTCCATGTCTTTCTTTTCAAAATATACTGACTCGATATTTTCAAAATATTTTTCAAGTTAAAAATCTTCAAAACATGAGAACGTAAATTGCCAACAAACTCAAACTTTCGACAACTATAATGGACTTCATCATTTGATAAATCATAAGTGAGCATATTAAAGTAGCTCTTCCCTACAAATGTGACCTCATATTTTGTAACTGTACCATCTTCACTAGAAAGATGAAAAAACAAGAATCATGAGAATGATTCCATTGATCTTGAAAACATTTAAACACTTCTGGCGTGTAGACATTAGCTGTATGCTTTAAAATTTGAACAGGTGTTGCAATGTTAGAGTGCTTACATTATTTCTAAAATTAGATTTTAACTCATCAAATCAACGATCATCAATAAGCCTCTAGAAGTGATTAAAAAATTGTAAAAAGTTATGCTAATAACTCACGTACCTTTTTTGCAATGCTATTCATGTTCTCACTTCGTTGGGTGGTGGTTATGTCTACACAAAACATTTGGCATCCATAAACTAAAGCCCCTTTTCCCTTTATATGAAACACATGTTTCAACCAATCATTATCTTAAAGTTTATATTTTTGTAGCATCTCATTCCATGCATCAAAAAAATCTTCTTCTTCTTTTTCAAAGTCATATATGCATGAGCTAAAATCCCGCGAAAAATCTTTGAGCTGAGAAAAAACATCACTCAAATTGATTGCGACATTTTGATAAATGTGTCAAATACAAAGTCGATGATGAGTTTCAGGCCATTTTGAAGTTAATGCCTTTACCATCATTGCATCCTGATTAGTAAGCTTATTTGTAGGTTTTTTCTCAAATATTGCTCTAACAAATATGTCAAACAACCACTCAAATGTAAGAACAGTCTCACCATATAGTAGTGCAACACCAAAAACTATTATTTGCTTATGATGGTTCACACCTATAAACAAAGCAAGTGGACAACCCTTACCATTTTTCTTGTAACTAGTATCGAAGCAAACAACATCACCAAAGTCTAAGTAATCATTCCTGATCTTTGCATCTAACCAAAATATATTAGTTATCAAATCATCTTCATCCACTTAAATGGCATAAAAGAAATTATGATCTTCAAATTGCATTTTATACAAATATTCTAACATGCCATTTGTATCTCCCCTTTCATATTTCTTGTTCTTTTAGATCTTAAATAATTCTTGTAATCCTTCGGAATAAAACCAAGATTATTTCTCCCAACTGCTTATCTCACCATAAGATCATGGGATGCTTTTGGTAGAATTCCCACATCATTAGCCATTTGAATTTACATTGCTACAGCAGAAGATATTTTTTGTTACTTCTATGCAAATGTGTTTTGTTAGGACTTGAAAGATAGTGATTATGATCCTCGACAAATTGAATCACTTGAAAATTTCCAGTTTTCACTTTTGGACCCTGATTTGCTTTGCATTTTAATTATTATTTGTTTGATGATTTATTCATGCTTGATTGTGTGTTTAATTATTTATTAGTTTGAAAGATGGGTAGTTGGTAGTATTAATGTGG
>JANIJH010561870.1:0-14123 GCA_024520975.1 Erythroxylum areolatum
AGAAAACTCCAAAATCCCCCTTTTAATTAGTTTCATTCGTTCTTTGGCATTTGAATAGAATCAATTTGTTCCATTCTTTGTGGATCGACCCCATTTACCACTGTGCGTAATTTATATTTGTTTGGTGTTTGGGAATTATTTTTGGTGGATTCGACACCCATCATTTATCAAACTCGAAGGATAAGGAATTAACTTCCATGTATTCTTTGGTTCAACATCCGGAGGAACTTAAATTGACTTTTGAACATCTTGAATTATACTCATGGGAGATTCATATCTATTTCCTGAAACAAAAAACATCTGGAACACTTTTAAGCAGCTTAAGTGGAGCAGCTTGCACGGTCTAGATAATTCGTCAAAGTCGCCCATTAAAGCATGCTCGAGAAACTCTTTGCTCTTCTTGACGATTATGTAGCTCGTAAAAGCAATTGAATCTTCAATATCCATGTTTGGATTTTGTTTCGAGTGAAGCATAAAAAAGTTTATTTTCCCATCTTTTTGTTCCTTCTGTTGTTATACAATACATAATACATATACGCATTCAATCATTTCGTTGCGCATGCGTAAGGTAGAAGAAAATTGAAAAACTTAACGAACTAGCAAGCTCTTTAATTACCTCATAACTCTGGGTATCATTCAATAAGTGAGGAATAAGCATGAGAAGCCTAGTGACAGTTTCATACTTGAGTGGCCTAAATTTGTGAGTCGTCATACTTGGCTGAAGGAATCAAGAAGCTGGAAGTACAAGGGTGTGCATAGCAATTGATATCATACCAGCTTCGAGGTAGTCTCCCATTAATGGAATGCAGCAGCCTCTGCTTAGAGTTGCTTCAGTTAATCAGGACAGAAATGTTTCACGCCACTGAAAAGACAAAGAAAGATTAGTTAGTGGGTGTAGCTTTTCCAATTCAATGAAAAGATCAACAATCAACTACGTTGTTACTTAACTATATTTCGAACATAGTCTGCTATTTCAGTCATTCCATGTCTTTGAAAGTGTTTTGCTGCTATTTTTCGTACAGGACTTTCAAGGACTTCAGACATGGTCTTGCTATGGCCGGTTAAGCCTTTACCATCCCATCCATGAAATGCATAAGAAAGAGAGTAAACTAAGATATGTGCTACTGTTCCCAAATCTTAAGTAATTCTATAAAATTATGAGCTCGGTGTGTTAACGTACATTTGAACAGCACTTGTGAGCTTTCTCAACTCATCTAGATAACTTTTAATGTCATAAAAATCATCAACAACTGTAACAACCATCACGCTCTTGGCAATTATCATATGAAGATCATAGTCCTGAGGCAGTGAAGTGCTCGAAGCTATGGCAAAATAACAATAGGCAGTTTTCTCTCGACAAAATCTCATCTTAGGAAGGCCCCAGCGATTCAACCATTTATCGCACAAGTATAAACAGTGATTTAAGAATGACGCTAGTCGATTTATAGGACAAGGCAAGTTAGAATATAACTACCTTCAAGAGCATAAAATATATTCCGAAGAATGATTGCGTATTGAATATTGTATTACATATCAAATATTGTTTATTTTGTTTGTGGACCTTTTTAGCTCCTCAAATCTTTCTTGTAAATTGACCGCCGGAGCACATAGTTTTACAATGCAAGTAGGACTAATTTTTGATTAAGATGGCTTGATAACCTGAAACCAAAGAAATTGCTAGATAATTATAACCATATACCACATGAAAATTTCACTTGAATGCAAGTGGAGTGTTGTGTAGTGGTATAATAGGACATAATTGACGGTACTTATGGTAGGAGATCTTTGTAACACGTAGGATAAATCTTATTACCTGTCTCAGATCAAACAAAAGGGATAAAAACGAAGGAAATGTGGAATACCTAATTTCGGTTCCATCTAAACTTCTGAAGTAATTTTTTAGGCCAAAATGAGCTCCAATCTTTCGGGACCTTTATGGAAAACATTCACAGACACGTAGTTAACATCTTTATATAGTTTTCTCAAGACATAAGGGCTCCATTTTTCTCCCGAACTTCGACCCATTAATTTAGGTCATTTATTAAGTCAATTTATTACTTTTATCTAGATCAAATTACGTAACTTAATAGATAAGTAATTGAAAATTCAAAAATACAATTAATAGTTGTCCAAATTTATGAAGTAGGACAAAATTGTCCAATATTCTCCCTTTTGAATAAGTATTAATTGTAGTTTTGACTCAAGTTTTAAAAGTTTTAAAAAATTGGTTAAGTCACACTACTATATTGGTACCAAATTTTAAAAAAAACACTTGATCCAAAGGTAATGAAAGTCTAACATTTCATCCTGCAAGGCTTTTGATATCGAAAAATATCAAACACATGTGTCATGTGCGACATAGGTCTAATATAATCACGAATATCTATCACCTCACTAACATGAATGGGAAAATGGAGTATGGAAAACTAGGATGATACCTGTATGATCTAAAGTGTATCATCTTCGCCTATAGGTCTCAATTTCTCCAACTTTATGCTAAACTGCATGTGCTAAACAACAGTAGAGAAATCCTATTTTCTTTCACCGAGTGCTAAAAGGCATTAGAGAAAACTTGTTTTCTCTCACTAAATGCTAAATAGCATTAGAGAAAACCTTTATGTTCTCTAACTTTTTGCTAAACTACATTAGAGGACCTTTATGGGATTGAAAACTTATATCTCCTTATGTCATGTTAAAGTTATGGATATCCGTACTAAAATGTATGTGTCAAAATGACATAGACTCAAGGTCAATCTTTATACATGCCCAATGACCTTAAAATGCTTAAGATCAATACAAATCTTAAGGCTTTCATATGTATTATGATTATACACAAGAACAGTTATTATTGAGGATAAAAAGATGATCATCTATATTAAAAAATAACCATAATGTCATAATACATAAAAATTTACAAACTTTTAAGGAGCAAATGTAATGATCCCTAACTACTACTATCTGTGGACTTTAACACACCCATATTGGATATATGTTTAACAAGCAGTAGTGGGTAAAGTCCTTTAGTCAATGGATTAGCTAACATCTCCTCAGTGCTGATGTGCTCCACTTCACGTTACCCTTCTAAATCAACTCCTTTATGGTTAAGTACTTGACCTTTAAATGCTTAGAACATGTGATATTCATTTTGTTGTTACTGAACAACATTATAACATTGTCACAATATAACTGAATGGGTCTAGCTATCGAATCCACCACAGACAACTCAGAAATCAAGTTTCTGAGTCAAACTACCTGTGTAGTAACTCTATAACATGCAACAAACTCTACATGCATGGTCAAGGAAGTTATCAGTATTTGCTTGACACTCTTCCATGATATTGCACCATCTACCAGCATAAAAATGTAGCCTAAAGTGGAATTTTGATTATCCAAACATATAGCAAAATTGAAGTCCATATACCCTATGAGGTTTAAATCGCTGACTTTCCTATATGTCAATGTATAACCCTTGGTACCATTTAGGAATCTCAACACTCGTTTAGCTGCATTCCAATGGTCTCTACCTAGTTTAGCCAGATATCGACCCAGCAGTCCAATAGTAAATGCAATGTCTGCTTTAGTGCACACCTGAGCATACATCAGGCTACCAACTGCACTAGAGTATAGGGCATTCCTCATAGCCTCATTCTCAACTTCATTCTTTGGACACTGTGCCAAAGATAATCTCTCACCATGAGAGATAGGTGCTACAACAGGTTTATAGTCAGCCATATTAAACCTTTATAGAACTTGCTCAATGTATGCTCTTTGTGAGAGGCTTAATAAGTGTTAAGATTTATCCCGGTGAATCTACATATTGAGGACAAAAGATGCTTCACCTAAATCCTTCATGTCAAAGTGTTTGGCCAAAAGTTGCTTTACCTCATGCAACATGGTCAAATCATTTCACACGAGTAAGATATCATCCACGTGCAATAATAGAAAGATAACTTTGCTTCCCTTGACCTTACAATATAAGCATCTTTCAACCTTTTTTTCACAAAGCCGAATGAGGTTAAAACCTCGTAAAACTTTAGGTACTATTGTCTGGAAGCTTGTTTCAGATCATATAGTAATTTACCAACTTACAAACTTTGTCAGTTGCATCTTAATCCTAAAACCCTTCAGGTTGCTCCCTATATACCTCCTCGTAAAGATCACCATTCAGGAAAGCGGTGTTAACGTCCATCTAATGTAGGTCTATGTCATCAGGAGCTATTATTTCCATAATCACTCTAAATGCATCCTTCGAGGATACAGGAGAGAAGGTAACATTAAAGTCAACTCCTTCTCTCTGGGTGAATCCCCTGGCAACCAAATATTCCTTAAACCGCTCAACTTGACCCTGTGTTTCCTTCTTGGTCTTAAATAGCCACTTGTAACTGACAAGTCTATAACGCTGAGGTCAACTGACAATTTCCCATACTTTATTATACCTCATAGATTGCATCTCATCCTTTATCACTTCCCACCACATATCTGCATAGGGTCCAAAAACGGCTTCTGTAAAAAGAACTGGATCTATAACATGTCCTATGTCATAGTCTTATTCACCTAAATAGACTATGTAATCTAGTGACATAGCAGTTCATCTCTCGTTGGTGAATCTGCGTAACTATATAGGTTCTTATACCTCATAAATTTGTTCATGAACAGGCATAGGTTCCTGCGCCTACATAGGCATAGTACTTGAACCTTCATCCGCCAGATCTGACTATGTGAGCAACGGATACAAAATAATCATAATATCCCTCCTGCTATCTCCTAGAGGGTCTAAAGATTGTCCCTCATCATAGACATTGTATTCTAGAAACTTAGCCATCTGCGATTCCACTATTCTAGCCCGTCCTTCTTTATAGTAAAATCTGTAGCCCTTGCGGGTTGTTTGGTTAAGAGTAATAGCATTTCTATTATCCATCTATTCTTATGTATTACGTAATCTTTGTTTGCTTAAAAAAACCGATGAAATAACCATTTTATAGATTAAGAATTCTAGGACATGGCCCCCCGCGGGTCTTTACCTATTCTGCACCCATCTAGAATAGGTAAACCTAAGCTTTGTTTTTGTTGGACAACTTTAGTTCCTCTCTCTCATGAAAAAGCACACCCCTGTGTTTCTCACTCACGTAGTAGAACACCTGTCTCGCGATGACTCTCACTGATGATCTTCGTCTTTGGCTTAGTGCCCCTCTAGCACTCTTCATGCTCTTGCCTCTTTTCTCCACTCACTGTCATGGTCTTTGGCTCAATGGGTCTCTCTCACTCTTCACACTCTTGTCTATTTTCTCTGCTAGTTGCATTGAACAGATAAACAGAACCTTTCTCCCTGACATTTGTCGCCACAAATTTAATTTATTTTCATTTTTCTTGTAAACCCAAGTTGACCAAGTTTGTGTGTTGAAACTTATCTGCTTCTAACTTAATCGATTTCTGAAATTTAGACTCATTTGATGTGTTTCTTGGAATAAATATTGAGTTTTCTCTATTGTAACATATCGCTCTCCCTCTTTCATCCATACACTACTTTCCAAGACTATCATTTGTTGCTTTTGTCTCTCTCTCTCTCTGACATGTAAATGACTTGTCGTTTTCATCTCTGATCGATGGAAATGAGTATTAAAGAGCTTCTTAGCATCGAACCTCAGGAACTTCAGTTCCTATGTAAGCTTAGTTAAACTAAATGTGTCCTTCACTAAACCTAATTGGTTTGGTCTTTTTTTCCTTCAGATTGGTGTTTTTTCTTTGATTTTTGAGTGTCGTAAGTTGCCTTTTTTATTTGTCATGTGAATTTTTCTTAGTGGAGAAAGTCAAATTGAAGGGACAGATCTCTTGTTCCCTTCAACTTTTGAATAAGAGTGATAATTATGTTGCCTTTAAGGTATTGATCTGTATTTCAAATTTATTCCAAAATATTTTTTTTGTAATTTTTTTGATATAGATGTTCTTGGCTGAGATTAATTTCAGGTTAAAACTACAAATCCAAAGAAGTACTGTGTTAGACCAAACATTAGGGTTGTCTTGCCCAGATCCACTTGTGATGTAGTAGGTTTGTCTCTTTTTCTATAATATGTGCTCAGTTGATCATGAGATGACTCGTTGCTGCTCTTGTGTTAGACCATTTAGTTGATTTTGATTTAGTTGGTGAGTGTAAAACCAAGAATTGTGTACTTTCCAGGTTAGTTATATAGGTTAATAGGCTAGTTTTGTTAATCAGTAACAATGCAAGCACAAAAGGAGATGCCTCCTGACATGCAATGTAAGGACAAGTTTTTACTTCAGAGTGCTGTTGCAAGTCCTATAACTACACCAAAGGATATCACTACAGAGATGGTAAAGGACAAGTTCTTACTTGATAGTTCTTATGTCTGACTAAGCTATATTGGCTTGGAACTAATAGGAGTAGATATATATATACTATAATTTCAATTTAATAAATAGGCAGAACAAAAAGTTGAAGAGTGCAAATTGAGGGTTGTTTATGTGGTTCCACCTAGGCCACCATCACTAGTTTGAGAGGGTTCGAAGGAGGGTACATCACCTAGAGCTTCTGTATCAAATAACAGGAATCTGAGTGCTTCTGAACATGCAGATGTAAGTGATTGATTCCCTAGTTTTTGAATGTAATAGATTTTTTTGTGTGTGTATTGTTTCCACTGTGATGATTGTATCAAATGGTGGGTGTGGGTTTCAAGAGGTTATGTTGAGAGACAAGAGCTTCAAGATACCTTAAAGGTATTTCTTTCTTCTTCTTTGTTATTGTTGTCTTCCTCCTCTTTGTAAGTTAGTGAATTTAAGTCAACGAATCTGTAGAAAATGTCATTTGGTAACAAACTTCTTCTAGCTTTGCAAAACATAGGAGCAAAAATGTCCTAAAAGTTTTATAACCTTTAAATGTTGTCTCACATTGTAGAGAACTATATATAGAGTAAGCAAAATTTTTATACTTATTTTAATATCTCAAATTGGATTTGAACTTTTGATTTCAGACCAGGGATCTTATTTCCAAACTGACTCAAGAAACAAACTCCGTTATTGAGAAAACAAAAAGCTTCGACATCATGTGATATGTTCTCCACTAAATCAACTTTTTATGACAGGGAACTTAAGTAATAATATCACTAGAAAAATTCCTAATGAGCTTAGAAGTTTGACGGATCTGGTGAGCTTGGATCTTTACTTGAATGGTTTAAATGGACCAATTCTAGTGACCTTGGGAAAGCTTCAGAAACTACGGTTCTTGTACGACGACTTCTTTTATCATTTTCTTTTATCAGTATACTGATGTATATTCTTTTTGCATCTTTTGATTGTATCGCTTTACTAAAACATAGAAAATATGACTCTCTAATTTATGGCTATTTTTGTTGTGTTAAATAGGCGTCTCAACAACAATTCCTTGTCTAGGACCATTTCGATGGTGTTAACTAATGTTTCAACTTTGCAAGTTCTGTGAGTAGTAAAATGCTGACATGTTTTTCTTCATATTTTATTTTTGTTCTTGCTGGGGTATATGGTATTATGTTGTTGGTATATCATTTACACTTGAATGAACGCAGGGATCTTTCAAATAACAAACTAGTTAGAGATATCCCTGTTAACGGTTCCTTTTCATCATTCACTCCCATCAGGTCTGCTGTAAATTTTTTTTTTCGTTAAAGTTATTTTTGGAGGTCTTCAATAAAATTTTGTTGATTGATTGCATTATATTTTGAGTTTTCATAATAATTCTCTTAATAAACCACCAATCCAGTTGTTGAAGAGGGGTCTATCACTACTATTGACCTAACTAATGCTTGGACAAATTGGAGAATTAGATTGGCACGCAAAATGTTCAATGAATGGTGAACATCTAGGCAAAATGAGATTTGACAATATATAGGTTTTCTATTTTGTTTTCAGTGTTAGGAGGCTTTATATTATTGTTTATGTAAGTTGTTGTACTCTTTGTTATTTATATTGTACGTTGTTATTGTAGACTATATTGTTCTCGTTTGTTGTTGATGCTTAATGTTAATTGGTATGAAGAATTTTATGAATTTTTTAATTTTCCTTTAATATGTTGATTATTTTTAATTTATCAATATTGCTTTAATTTGGTAGATAAGTATGTCAATAAATTTCCCGTCAACTGTTGACACTCAAAGTTCAAAATGAACAAAACGAAAGTGGATTTATAATAATAATATTAATAATAACAATAATAATAAGAAGAAGAATAATAAGAATAAGAATAATAAGAATAAGAATAAGAAAATTAACTTTGTATAATAATAATAATAAAATTAATTTTGTATAATAATAATAGTAA
Source organism: Erythroxylum areolatum (assembly GCA_024520975.1). Lineage (NCBI taxonomy): Eukaryota > Viridiplantae > Streptophyta > Magnoliopsida > Malpighiales > Erythroxylaceae > Erythroxylum > Erythroxylum areolatum. The sequence continues at coordinate 8,309 of JANIJH010561870.1, forward strand.
TAATGACGATGATGATAATGATGATGATGATGATGATGATAAGAAGTGACATTTTGTATAATAATAATAATAATAATAATAATAATAATAATAATAATAGAAGAAGAAGAAGAAGAAGAAGAAGAAAATTATTAATAATAAGGAATTTAATAATAAAAATAAAATTAATTGATAAAATTAATAAGAATAATTAATAATTAATAAGAATAAGAATAATAAAGTTAATAATAATAATAAGGATATTTTGATCTTTTGTTGGTTATTCCTTTGTCATTCTAAGTTTATATTTTCAAACTAAACATTGAAAAAGAAATTCTTTATCTATTTCATTCCTTGAATTAAACAAAGTAATACCCATTATATTATATTCTATTCCTAAAAATAACTATTCTATTCCTTATCTATTCCATTCTTTGAACCAAACAAGCTATTAGAGTGGTTGGGATAACCTACCAAATAGCAGCAAGTGGAATGAGGCTGCAATTTGCTCTTATAAGGATTATATAACCTTACCTCAGCAAGGCAGCCCTATACACGAATGTGTGCAAAGCTTGGCTTCCATCCTTTCCAGAGTTCGAAAGGCATCTTAGATATTAACTTTCTTGGGACTCTATTTATAATATTCAATGTCATCTTGATGGCTTCTGCTGGAGTCTGACATTTGGAATCAACCCGAAAGAATGCAAAAGAAAGAAGGAGCGGAAAGATAGAAGAAACAAAAGGCAGAAGATACAAAACGCAAAAGATACAAAAGACAAAAGGAGCAAAAAGATAGAAAAAACAAAAGGCAGAAGATACGAAACACAGAAGATACAAAAGACAAAAGGAGCGGAAAGACAAAAAAACAAAAGGCAGAAGATACGAAACACAAAAGATACAAAAGATAGAAGGAATGGAAAGACAGAAGAAACAAAAGGCAAAAGATACAAAACGCAGAAGATACAAAAGGCAGAAGATACAAAACACAAAAGGTACAAAAGGCAGAAGAAACGGAAAGGCAAAAGGAATAAAAGGCAGAAGATGCAAAACATAGAAGATACAAAAGATAAAAGGAATGGAAAGACTGAAGAAACAAAAGACAGAAGATACCAAACACAGAAGATACAAAAGACAGAAGGAACAGAAAGACAGAAAAAAGAAAAGGCAAAAGATACAAAAGGCAGAAGGAACGGAAAGACAGAAGAAAGAAAAGGCAGAAGATATGAAACACAGAAGATACAAAAGGCAGAATGAGCAGAAAGACAGAAGAAACGAAAGACAAAAGATACGAAACACAAAAGATACAAAAGACAAAAGGAACGGAAAGACAGGAGACAGTAATGGCAGAAGATATGAAACACAGTAGATACAAAAGATAGAAAGAATGGAAAGACAGAAGAAACAAAAGGCAAAAGATACGAAACATAGAAGATATAAAAGGCAGAAGGAGTGGAAAGACAAAAGAAACAAAAGGCAGAAGATACGAAACACAGATGATACAAAAGACAGAAGAAACGGAAAGACAAAAGAAAGTAAAGGCAGAAGATACAAAACACAGAAGATACAATAGACAGAAGGAATGGAAAGACAGAAGAAAGTAAAACACAGACGAAGCAAAACACAAAAGAAGATGACGTCATACAGAAGAAGATCACGTCATCATAGAAGAAGCGAAACTAAAAGGAAACAAAACACAGACGAAGCAAAACACAAAAGAAGATGACGTCATACAGAAGAAGATGACGTCATCACAAAAGAAGCAAAACTAAGAGGAAGCAAAACACAGAAGAAGATGACATCATACAGAGGAAGATGACGTCATCACAGAAGAACCAAAACTAAGAGGAAACAAAACACAGATGAAGTAAAACATAAAAGAAGATGACGTCATACAAAAGAAGATGACGTCATCACAGAAGAAGGGAAACTAAGAGGAAGCAAAACACAGACAAAGCAAAACACAGAAGAAGATGACATCATACAGAGGAAGATGACGTCATCATAGAAGAACCAAAACTAAGAGGAAGCAAAACACAGACGAAACAAACCACAGAAGAAGATGACATCATATAGAAGAAGATGACATCATATAGAAGAAGATGACATCATCACAGAAGAAGCGAAACTAAGAGGAAGCAAAACATAGATGAAACAAAACACAGAAGAAGCGAAACTAAGAGGAAGCTAAAACTAAGAAGAAGCCAAAGACAGACGAAGTAAAACTAAGAAAAAGATGATGTCATACAGAAGAAGATGATGTCATCAGAGAAGAAGTAAAACTAAGAAAAAGCGAAAGACAGAAGATACTTCTTCCTATACAAGGACCATAACTTTCCATATAAAAGTCCAAAGTTGCTATGCTATATATCGTTGGAAAGCTGAAAAAAGAAGTTACACTTTCCAGAAGGCAATTTTGACTAATTTTGCCTCAATCAAGCCCAGATTTGCCCCTCTGAAGTTGGCACACGATTTCGACACTTAGAAAAGACTTGGATTTTGAAATGAATAATTACAAAGAAACATGCACGTACGTTTGAGGAACTTTTCAGTTCTAACTCTTTTACCAAAACAACCATAAGGTCATACATAACTTTAATTACATATTGACATTAAACAAAAGCTTAACACGATTACAATGTATGTAAGATACTTAATGTTTAACATGCTTATGGAGCTATCCAAAGGTGATTGAGCTAACTTAGTTGCAAAGCTTCTAATAACTTCGAGCTTCCAATGCCTTGCAAGGATTTGCTAACTTTCTTGCTCTGCACTTGAGGAGGGAATAATGGGGGGTGAGCAATATAGCTCAGTGGCTAATATACTTATAGCCATTAGCAACTAGCCCCAATTTCAAGCATATGCATAGATATATACATATACTTATGTCATATATATGTAGACTTACAATCAGCAATTCAAACATTTCTTAAAAATTTAATTCACATCATATTACAACTCATAACACATATCACTCAATATGCTTCATACTTAACGATCAAAATGTAATGCACAACAAACGGCTCGAGTGTTCCATGAAATAGAATAAGAAAAGCGAAGTTTACCCTATGAACATAATGAGTCCATTTCGGAGCTCATATGTCATAAGCGGGCAGCCGGGAGAAAGCTCTTGTCAACATGCACGTGATGGCAGAATGGTTCCACTCTCACCCAAACAGAAGCATATAATCATGCTCAAAATCATTTTTATCAAGATGCTTTTATACCTTTAAAACCTTTTCTTTCATTTTTCATACAATACTGAATATCATGACTTCTATCAATGTGCAACAACAGACACATTTCATCATGCATTTCTAACATTTACAACGAGTCAATATCAAACATATATATATACATATATATATATATATATATACATAGGCAAGAATTTGCCAAATCACACAAAAACTATAAATACATTACCCACTTAAATAGCTCACGAAAACGAAGTCAAACTTGCCTTTCCCTTTTCTCTTGGTTAGAGTTTCCTTAGTTCCTTACAATAACCAAGGTTCCATTCAAAACAACTTTCCAATAAACTCAAAAACTTCAAACATTATAGAAATTTTAACCAAACATAAAATGAACTCAAATCTAGCCTACCCAAAACCCTTTTGGGTTAGAAAACCTAGACCTAGTTTAGGAACCCTAAAAATCAATTGGGTTCTCTCACTCCATCTTCTTTCCACACAAACTTTTCCATTCTCTACACTAACTCCTTTCCTTTAACAAAGCAAGAAGAAAAGATGGTTTACCTCCCTTAACACATTTGATTTGTTTTCTTTCTTTCTTTCTCCAAAACCTTTCTCCTTTCTCTTTTACTTTTATTTTCTCTCTCTTCTCCCTCTTCAATTCACGTCTTTCTCCTCTTCACAAGCAAACAACACATTCTTATCCCATTTGTACCTTTAATGAGCCCAAAAAGTCCATCTTACCCTTTCTTATAAGCTTATGCTCTTTTATGCTAAAGTAATCTCCCAAAATGCCCTTGAACATCCTTATTGTATTAACACTTTAATTTCCACTTGCCAATTCAACAAATCCTACTAACCTTGACATAGGTATAGTTCCAAAATTAAATCTATCAAAACTCTAAAATTAATTTAAGTCATGTTTACTTTTAAAGAAAAAATTTTTCGAGGTCCAACAGCTTCCCCCAAAGGTTTTCTGGTAGGTTAATCCTACTCTACATTTTCCTCATCATGTCCTTTAGGGTGTGATTACGCCTTTTGGTCACACCATTTTGCTCAGGACTACCTAGCATAGTGAGCTGAGCCACTATTCCAATTGATTCCAAATACCTAGCAAACAGACCCTTTTCTTGTTTTACAACTCCATGTTTGCAATAGTATTCCCCTCCCTTGTTAGATCTAACAATTTTTATTAATTTTTTCAACTTGTTCTCATCCTCTGTCTTAAAGATCTTGAACTTATGAAGAAATTCAGACTTTTCCTTAAGTAAAAACATATAACCATAACATGAATAATCGTCTATAAAAGTCACAAAATATCTAGCATTGCATAACGTAACTGTATAAGGACCACTAATGTTTGTATGTATGAGGTTTAATAAACTAGAAGCACGAGTTGTTTTTTCTTTATCTTGGTCTACTTACCCCTACAATAATAAATACATGTTTCCAGATCACTGAAGTCCAAAATTGGTAGAATGTTATCCTTTATCAATCTCTCAACCATTTCCTTGGAAGTTTGGCCAAGATGTTTATACCACAACATATACAATGTTTCCTTTATGAAGGCTCTCTTTCTAGTAATAGGTTCGACAACATAAGAAGACGCATACATTTCGTTAGGAGTACAACACATTCTATATAATCCGTAAGATAAGAAGGCAATTCTGATATGTCTTGTGTTGATAGAAATATTTACAACCGAAGTATCAAATACAAAATGATAGCCATCTTTATCCAAAAATGAAACAGAGATCAAGTTCTGTCTAAAAGAAGGTGTATAAAACGTGTCACTTAAAACTAATACAAACACTGTATCGAGGTTCAAACCTAAATCTCCTACATATAAAACATCCACCTCTTTATTATTGCTGACCATCAGCTTCTCCTCTCCTTTAGTCAGCCTTCTCCTAGATCTGAACCCCTGCATTGTGGAAATGACATGGTTAGAAGGTCCACTATCTAACCTTCAAGAACTTTATGTGGTTATAGCTACATTGGATTCATAAATCATGTAAATCGAGGAGACTTGACAGTTCTTATTTAACCTTTCATAACTTGTACTTCTCGCAATCAGCCTTCCTCTGCCTCTTCCTCTTACAGAAGAAACACCTCATACCCTTTAGGTCATGTGGCCCCTTAGCAATGCTAGACTATCCAGTTTGAATCTTTGAAGTACCTTTACTGTTGGGACCCGATCCGGAGACCGGAATCCCAACCGAAAAAAAACAAAAAATGAAGACGAAAGCGAATTCAAAACGAAAGTGAGGAACACAAGGCGGAAGCAAATCATAAGTGAAACAACACATCGGATCAAATCGAATCGAAATCAATTTCCGACATCTGTGAACAAATTTCGAAGAAAATGTTTGCGTTGGAAACCTTAAGACTATCAGTCTAAACTAATCCAAATCCGTGTACATTTTTTTTCTTTCCTTCTTTCTTTCATTAACATTCCATCTCTTACAAAATGACTTCAATATCTAATTGAAATCATTCACACTCAAACTCAATTATCATATCTCATCGATTTAAACTCTCACTTTTCATTTCCATAAAGTCGCACATATTCCAAATTAAATACCATCGATTCTCAAACAATTAGCACTTTAAATATTTCAGACCAACCATCACAATCATATATC
>JANIJH010561984.1:0-14103 GCA_024520975.1 Erythroxylum areolatum
CAAGTTTTCACAAGGATAAGATTTGTGTTCTAACTTCCATGGAAAATCTGGAATAATCTAGGTAGAATTAGCCAAAGTTTCCTTCATGAAAGTTGTAGTTTGTCTTTATAGCTTTCCAACGCTATAAAATATGCCATTTTTGGATGTGGGAGTTGAAAGATGTGAATTGTTGAAATTTGGGTGCTGTCTAGGATGGCAAATTCCGGGATAGAAACTTTGAGTAAAATTTTGACCCTCATAAGGGTAGAAATTGTTCATAAGGTCTCATGAAAGTGGAAGTTTATTTTTTTACCTCTTCATTGATATAAAGTATGACATTTTTGGAAAATAGAGTAAAGAGTTATGATGTTTTGAAGTTCTGTTACTGTTTAGGATGACTTTGTCTAGGAAGCCAATTTTAAGTGGATTTTGACTCCCTTAGAGGCCAGATTGGTTTTTAAGTCCTTCATAGAAGTTGTAGAGCTTTCTTTTAACTTTCCATTGATACCAAATTTGTAGATTTTGGAATTCTGAGTAAAAAGATATAGAGTTTAGAAGTTAGATAGGCAAAAAAAAAGTCGCAGCATCCTCACGCGCATCGCGAGGGCAACCCAACCCTCTTCCATTCTTTTGCTTATAACTTTTCCGTCTGACCTCCGATTGATCTGATTTCTAAAGCTTTAGATTTCTAAGACATTTATTTACCCCTCCATAGAAGTTTGTAGGCTTTGATATTAATTTGAAAAAGATTGATTGAATCAAAATAAGAGGATCAGTTAAAAGAGTATGAGTTGGATATGTTTCTGAATATGCTTCAGTATTTTGGTGATATCTTGAGCTATAGGGCTCCGAATGAGGTGGGGTTTTTGTTTCCAAATAAACTAGAGACATGAAGCTATAATTCATTTAAAGGAATTAAATTTCAATTCGGTCCTTAAGACTTTCAATTTCTGGAGTGAAGTTGGGTATAGTGCACAGTCTCAGTTTAGTAATAGTCCAAAAGTGTTTGGGCCATAACTTTTAGAGTTCTAAACCAAATTGAATATTTTTAGTGTTATTAGAAGCTTAATGAAAAAAGGAACAAATATTATGAAGAAGTCCTTTTGAAATTCCTTTTGAGAGGCTCCAAAATCTGTTCGTAAGTAAGTGAGACGAATACTTTTGTTGACGTTTGGCTTGGTATGGGCGCATACCATTTTGAAGAAGGTAATAGTGATTCTTGTGATTCCGCTGTGTGAGTTCACCCTTTGTAGCTTGATATGTTATGAGAATGATGAGGTACCGATGATGGCTAATGAAAGTACTTTGAAGTAACTTTATAAGGAAATCCGCTCATGCTTTATAAGGATTAAATGAATTAACCCTACAGGGTAAGACGTACATGTTTTATGTTTTCGAAGAGTGTGGAAAAAAATACTAAGGAGAAATGAAGAAGATCACGTTTCATGTTTTTGCAAGCGTTGGATTCCGGAATCAAGCGGGGTACAACATTATAAACATTAAGATCAAGAAAATTAAATGCATTCAATAATTCATTGAAAATCTCAATCCAGATGTGTCATCTACCTTTAAGAACTTTAAAAAGTACTCCTCTATTTTTTTTGACATATTCACACATCGTACTAACAAACTCATTTGTTCTTAATGACTCAAATCTAACGTATAATCAAGAATAATAGAAAAGTATTTCGCCTCTTTAATGATCTCTATGATAGAACTTCTAACGCTATGGTCCAATAGAGAAATCAACTCATTTTTAATTTTGTGATCAAGATAATGATGATGAATTTCATGTTTTTGATTACATCAAATATGATCTTGCATTATCACATCAAATCCAGCAATCATCTCAATCAATCCTAAAAAATTACCATTACCATCTTGGTAAAGTTTCTCATTAGATCCTTGAAAAGCTAAATTATATTTAACAAGATATTTCACAACAGAAACTATTCTTAACAAAACTTGTCTCCAACGTTCTTTCTCCTTTGCAATTTCTTGTTGCAATTCTTTATCAACTGTTTGATTTTTGCGCAATCTTACTCTTAATTCATTCTAAGTTCTCATATTAGTCATTTGTTCAAGGCAATTCTCATGTTCTTTGAGTCTCTCACTAAGATGCTTCCAATCTCTAAATCCGTCATTTGCTAATCTACTTTGTTTGTTAGTAGATTTGAACAACTTACAACAAAAACAATATACTTTATCTATATGTTTAGAATAAACCAACCATTTTCTATCGCTAATCTCTTCATTACTCAAATTTCTATAATAATAAGAATATGAAAAATGACGAAAGGCATTGTCTAAAGGAAACATAAGATTCAATTCTCTTACAGGCCCTTTTTTAACTAAATATCCCTTGCTTTATTATCAAGATTATCCCAATTTCTAGAATCATAAATGTCCAATATAGGGCTTACTTGCTCATCTGCCTTTAAATTTTCTAAAGTGGATGTATTTGGTACATGATCATGCTCACTCAGATTTCTAATATCTTCATGAATATGAATCTCATCACTTAATTTTTCTTCATGTTGTTCAAAACTACCTTCACCTAATTCCTCAGGACTCTCATTAAAGGAGCCTACTCTTTTAATAAATTTATTAATTGCTCCCTTTTGGGATTCTATCAATTGTGCTACTTGTTTTCTTTTTTTTTTTCCTTTTTTCACTTCTAGACAAATGCTTTTTAGGCAACATAATGTAAACCAATTATGGCACAGTTGGACTAGAAAAAGAACAAAAGCACCTGTATGGAACTGGAAGAAGTATGCAGGCACAACCAAACTCTAATAGCTTCACAATATGTCACAAAGATATATAAATGGGATTATATCTGTGATAGAGGAAAACAAATAAATATCAAAATTTAATATCTAATATTAAAAATGAAAACAAAGAGCAAATTTTAATGATAGAGAGACACTAATTTTTAAAAATACAAGAAATAACATACTTAGGAAATAAGCTAATATAATGTCCACGTTAATGACAAATTACAAATTAATTATAACATATTCAAATATTTAATAAGCTAAAAATACATTAAAAATTAGAAACTTTATCTTTAAATTATACTCAGAACTCAGAAGACAAAATCGTGAAATTTTTTGTTGCTAATTTTTTAGTTGGAGTACCTTAAATACATATATTGATGAAAATAAAGAAATTAGAAGGTAAAAATACATCTAAATACTTCAAAACTATTTATAAGTATAAAAAGTTAACGTTGAATCTTGGAAGTTGCTTACGTTTATTACTCTTGAAAAATGAAAATATTAATAGCCTCACCAACGTTCTCCACCAACATTATCTATATTTATTACTACATTTAATACTCTTCTGTCTTCATTATAGCCCAACAAAGGAAGAAAAAGTTGCATAGAAGGAGAATAACGAAGCACATTTATTACAAGAGGGGGGCCATAGGGCCCCTTTTTATGGTGGGCCCTAGGCAGGTGCCCTGCCTGCCCCTGCCCAGGGCTGGCACTGAAGAGCACTATATGTTTTCGTCAGCTTCCGCTCCACCTGAAAACAGAGGCATTAAAGTGATCTTATTTTAAATTGAACTGGATAGTGTACAAAATCCACCATGGATATATTGACAAAACTTGTAACCATTAAAAACCCTAACGTCAATACCTTTCTAGTCATGGTCAAGAAGCAAAAAAAGTCATCAGCATCTAGATGAGAGCCACAAAAGATGGCTATTCACCTCCCTCTAAATGTCCAAATAGATCTTTCCAATGAGATGACACTTTTTTTATTGTCCAGAGAGTCCAAATGTGGGGCTTGGCTTTCTCACGTGAATCTAGAATTTTCTCCACTCAAATTCCACTTCTATAAGTCACATGTAGGATATAGTACAAAATGAACAAAGTCATACACCTTCTTGAAGAAAAAAACATCAATCTTTGATATACTTCATGTTTGAATATTTTGTTCATAGTAAAATCGGACTAAGGTTTTCTCATAATTATAGAACCAGAAGAATGAATAGAAACTAGACTATGGTACAAAGTAAACCTATCACATTAAATAGGCCTATCAGAGAATATTGGTTCCCATCAACATATAGCTAAAGAATGATAAATTATGTGTTTTCTTCAAAAATTAGACTTTACTTGTAGAGATGAGTTCCATTTACTTGTAAATTTGATAGGATCAATCACAAATTTTCCCAACCCAAACTAAGATCTTCCTTAAGCTCCAATTTTTCAAGCGCAGTTTTACACATGTTCATATATTTTTCAAACAAACTACCTTCTCACATCTAGTAAAAGACATAGAATCCTAGAGAAGGAAGGATTTGCTGTAGATAAACAAGTAGTCCATAGGGTGATACACATTTATTAACTTTTTGTTGTTGTGTTCTCAGGGCGCTTCAGAGATTAATTACAATATTCTATGTATGATTTCCGGCTACTGTGCATCAAGGTTTTCATAGATCACAGCAGATTTTTTTTGTTTGAAGACTCTCCATGATTGTGGTTTACTATGGCTGCGCACATAGAGGACTGTTCTTTGACTCAAGTTCTTTTCGTTTCTCCTATTCTTGATTAATCACTTGAGATAATTTGTTTTTGTTTCATTCTTTATATTAAAAATCTTCTGTTGAGGTTGGCATAAGGTGGTCATGATATTGGGTGAGATACTTTCAAAGGTGTGAGTACGAGTAGGTAGCATCAAAGAGTGAGTGGTGTCGGCATAGACGGAGGTAGATGAGGCCTAGTGGTGCACTGGGCCCCTCAAAATTTTAAAAATTAAATATTTTATTTTTAATATATATATATAAGGATGGAGTTATTTGGAGCTCAGTGGTACACTGAGCCTCCCAAGATTAAAAAAATTAGATATCTGGGCCTTCCTATCTTAAATTCCTGGCTCCGTCACTGGGTGTCGGCTCCATAATAGCCTTACGTAAGCCTATTATACTACAGTGAAAGTTGCTTAATCTAGGTAAAGGCCCTGTAGATGTAGGTCGTATATGACGAACTACGTTAACAAATTTCTTGTGTTGATTTATTTATTGCTCATTTAATTTTTCTACTTATGATTAGATTATGGAAAATTATAGTTAGAAATCCAGTAACTTTTTGATAACCAATTGTAAGTTTCAGTTTGAAGTAACAGTGGCAAAATATAAATTTTGCAAAACTTCAACCTTGGGTTTTTTAATTGGTATTAGAGCTTGGTTCACCTTATCAAAACTTAGTGTATTAAGTTGGTGTAGATTAGTGTTTCGTGCTTATGGTTACTAAAGAAGGAGGCCACCTTTACTAGATGGCTCCAACTATCCTGCTTGGAAATCGAGAATGAAAGTGTTTACTCAAACGTAAGGGATTAAAGCCTAGACTTTGATGTTGAAAGGCTAGACTTATCCCATGACAACTAATAAAAGGAATAAAGTGGTAACTAAAGATCCATCTGAGTTGACAAGACTGAAGGAGAGGGAGCCTTTGATAACTCTCTAGCAATAAATGCAATTTTCAGTACTATAGATGAAGGACGTTTTAGTATGATATCAACGTATAAATCAATAAAAGAAGCTTAGGATACATTTCAAACCATACATAAAGGATCATAATTGGTGATAGCATCAAAACTTCAAATGTTAGCTACTAGATTTGAAGAGCTTAAGATGGAGGAAAGTGAAATTATTGGAGACTTTCATGAGCAGCTACATGATATCACCAATCAAGCATATCAACTTGGTAGGAAGTACTCAAATCTGAAACTTGTCAGGAAAACCTTAAGATCATTGCCTCTTAGATTCATAGCGAAGATTGCAGTTATTGAAGAAGCCTATGACATTAATGAGTTATCTTTGGATAAGATAACTGAAATTCTCACAAAGTTCAAGATGAACCTATTGAAAGACAAATCTAAGAAGAATAAATGATTGGTACTTCAAGCTGAAGTTGCTAAACTTGTGCATGATTCAAGAGACGATTATGATGACAATGAATATCTGGTGGTGCTAACAAAAAACTTCAACAAGTGGCTGAAGAAGATGAAGAAAGATAGACTTGAATTTAGGCAAAATGGTGCGAGTTCATCCAAAAATAACTTCAAACAACAAGCGAAAACTTAAAAAGGTGAAAAGAAGGTAAAGAAGATACGATGTCATGAGTGCAAGATTTCGAGCATATTCAAACAAAGTTCAAGCATATTCAAACAGAGTGTGCTAACACTCTTAAAAGGAGAAAAGAGAAGTCTTACACCAATAATTAGAGTGAAAACAAATATGAAAGTAAGGATAGCAGCGAAGAAGACATTATGAGTCATCATGCTGCATTGGTAGCTTTATATAAAGAAAGTCCTATTGCTTGCTTAGTAGCAACCAATGAAGAAATTGAAGAGGAAGATTTAGATGTTTCAATATTAAACTCCAATTCTAATAACGATAGTGATGACAATGACTTAGAATTTAAAAAGTAAGATATCTACAAGGCTTATGAACTAATGTATAACAAATAGGTGAAGACATATAAACAAAATGAGAAGTTAAAGAGGGAGAATTCTACAATGAAAGAAGTTATTCAAGATTTGGAAATGAATTTATTGTCAACAAAAGATGAACTTAATGAAACCAAGGTAAAGTCGATCAATATAGAGAAAGGAATAAGAATGTTGAATGATGGTATCGAGAAGCTAGACAAATTGCAAGAAATTGGCATAAAAAGGGGGATTTTCAAGGTGTTGGATATAAAGATGAATGCTTTAAGGTGAATAATGAGCAAAATGGTGAAATTAGACTTGTCAAATAAATAAGATCTATTAAGGAGAAATTTCATAAACATGCATAAAGTTTGTGCCTACATGTCACTTTTGTGATGTAAAAGGTCACATAAGGCCAAATTGCTACAAGCTATTGCAAATGCAATTTAATAAAGCTCAAAGTAAGAAGTCTAAACATTTTTAAAAGAACTTTCAGTAGTAGAGGTTATCAAAGCAGATTTGGGTGAGAAAGAATCAACCACAAGCACTTGTAGCTCTTAAATCCATATACGTCGCTTCTCACAATGAATGGTATTTTGAAAGTGGGTTTTTAAGGCATATGATAGGTGAAAGAAGATATTTGATGAATTATCAAATCTGTATGGATGTCATGTTACATTTGGTGATGGAACGAAAGCAGCAGTGATTGGTAGAGGAGCTCTTTATGTATATAGATTGCCTTATTTCGAAAATGTGTTTCAGGTGGATGGTTTAAAAGCCAACTTAGCGAGTATTAGTCAGCTTTATGATGATGGGTTGTTAGTCACGTTTACTGAATGCAAGGTCTTAAACCAACAAGGAGATTGAATGGTAAGTAGAAGAAGATCGATGGATAATTGCTACATGTTGCAGGTCATATGATGATATGAATCTATGGTACCGACAGCTTAGCAATGCCAATTATGACCTCATCAACAAGTTGAGCAAATACAAAGCAGTAAAAGGCTTACTTATGATGAACAAAGATGACAAGACTATTTGTAGCGTTTGTCAAACAGGAAAAAAATGAGGAGTAAAGTTGTAGTTCTTTTTTATGTAACAATTAAGAAGCAACTGGCCAATATTTTTACCATACCTCTTGACTCTATAAGGTTTGAACTTCTTCGTGGGGCACTAGGACTTTATGTTATACAATTTTGAAGCTTATTGAAATAAAAAAAATCAAAAAAATCGAAAGTCTAAAGCTGAAGAGATTCAATATGTATTATCTCAAGTTATTGAGGAATCCTTCTTTTAAGACTTTTCCTTTAATTTTATAGATTCTAATGTTACATAATGATTCATCACCACCGGTTGTTTTTGATCCATATGTTATTCCTTCTTCATTCAGAGGCTGAATGAAATCGCTCGCTTTGAAGTTAGTTAAGATGTCTCGCGATCATTATCCTTCTCGCTTCTTAGTAGAGCAAGCTTTGTCCCCCAAATTTTACTCCTCGGTAGCCCAACAATGATGGGATACTTTCACTTCAACCAAATTTTTTCTCGATCATCCCATTAATTTAACTAAGTATAAACAATTTAATTTGGATGCTTTGTTGACTGAGAGGAATTTGTTACATGGTGCTTTATTGCCATAAAATTTTGATGTTGAGTTGGTGCGAGAATTTTATTGCAATTTGGATGACGGTCTGATGGATGATAAAGCTTTGTGCTTCATATGGTTTACGTAAGGGGAGATTGATTAAGTTTGATTCTGATTTGTTGAATGCATTTTTAAGGTTTTCTGAATTTAATTGGGGATCAGTCTTATGAGGATGGATTTGATGCAAGTAAAGATATGCTAGCAAGTGTATTGAATGGTAGTAAATTATTTTCTTGGCCTTCTATTGCTGCACCACGTGCTTATGATCTATCATAGAAATATCTTTTTCTTCATAAGCTTTTTCTCGTTAATTGGATGCCCAGCATGCATACTACAACATTTTATCATGCTCAGGCCAAAAATGTGTATGTGATAGGTACCAGGGTCAACAAAAATCTGGAGAGATTGATTATTGAGGCTATGATTGTGGGTGTTGGTAAACAACTAACATTATTAGGTTTTCCTTGTTTAATCACTCATTTTTTGCACGCACACAGTGTCTCTCGTGTTGATTTGGTAGTACTTGAGCATGTGTCCTAATATCTCTCATTGGATTCTTAATGTCAACAAGCAAGCTCAAGTGATTAATTTATGGCACTCCTCATCTGAGTCCTCCACACAACTTGGTGCAACTACTTCTGATACTTATGCCTTCTTATTTGCTAAGATTGATCACATTGAAGGCATTCTTCATACAGTTATGACTACACTTTAACAACTCAAACAATGAGTTCTTCATTCCATTTTTTCCAGTGATTCTTAGTTCCTTTTGGCATTGATTTATCCCAAGGGGGAGATAGGAACTTATTGGTATTTATAGTTTTGTTAGTGACAGTTAACTATTGACTTGATGTTGACCTTGATTTTAATTTTTCAACATGTTCTATCATGATTGTTTATTTCAGGGGGAGTTTACATTTCTGTTATTCAGGGGGAGTTTTTGATGTGACAAATAATGCCAAAAAGGGAGAGATTGTTAAGATATTATATTATATTTTTAATGTTATTGATATTTTAATTATTTAAGGTATCTTTTATTATAAGGAAGTTGATTTGGTATAGTATTCCACTATCTTGAAATAAGTAGAATTTTTAGAAGTTAAGATATGTGTGGAAGGAAGGAATCCTAAAAGATATAGAATCCTAAGGGAGGAAGGATTTGTTCTAGATAAACAAGCAGTCCATAGGGTGAGACACATCTATTGATTTTTTCTGTCATGTTTTTGGGGTGCTTAAGAAATTAATTACAATGTTCTATCTATGATTTACGACTGTTGTGTATGAGGGTTTTCATAAATCACAGTAGAATTTTTAGTTTTAATACTCTCCATAATTATTCTTTAAAGTGGCTACACATATAGGAGAGTGTTCTTTGACTCAAGTACTTTTTGTTTCTCTTCTTAATTTAATCACTTGAGATAATTTGTTTTTGTTTCATTCATTGTTTCAAAAATTCTCTGTTAAGGTTAGTATGAGGTGGCCTTGCTATTGGGTGTGAGATACTTTCAAGGATGTGAGTACGAGTAGATAATGGAGAGAAGTTAATGGTGTCAGCTCCGTAATAGCCTTGTGTAAGCCTATTGTACTACAGTGAAAGTTGATTAATCTGGGTGAAGGCCCGCAGATGTAAGTCTTGTGTATCGAACTGTATTAACAAATTTCTTGTATTGATTTATTTACTACGAACTTAATTTTTCTACTTATCATCAAATTCTAGAAAATTATAGTTGGTAATTCTGTAAGTTTCAGTTTGAAGAAATCATCGTAGAACAGAATTTTTGTGGAACTTCAACCTAGGGTTTTTCATAATTCAAAGCAATATGAAACCCAAAAGAATAGGGATTTATTGACTAAGTTATTCTACCAAGTTCTAACAATTTTTTTCCTTAAACTTAATGTTATAAGCAATTAGTTTATCATATTCAAAAACAAGTTCTTAATAAGCTACACAACTTTATGAAAACATTCAGGAAAAAAGAATCAATTTTGAATATAAATTTTACACCAATCGACAAGTTCAACTCTAATATTCTATAAAAAACACTTAAGACGCTAACATTTAGAAAATGTTAAAATTTGACGACATTATAACGAAATTAATAATGGTCGTCAATTAAGTGGCAACTACTTTTTTTTATCTTAAGAAACCAATCTCACGGTGCCCACTTTGGTAAACTCTTTAAGAAAATGAAATGCACATTTATATGCTTATGGTGATAATGCATTATTAAACTATTTGAATTTTTTATTGTGAAGTTATTGTCATAACAAATGCTAGTTAGTTCACTTTGATTATGATCTAGTTGAACACCATTTTCAACTATAAGGCCTATATGTATTGGAAGCTACAACAATAAATTCTACTTTAAATTACTAGTTGTTAGTTAGATGATCAAGAAACATCTCTTAAACTTAGTAAGGAAACATAACTTAATATGTGCTTTTTGTTTTTCAAGTCTTGAACAAATTCACTATCGATGTAAGCAATAAGTTTACATCTCCTATCTTCTTATGATAGAAAATTTTAAATTCATTTATTCCCTTCAAATATCTTAACACCCCTTTTATAACTTTAAATGGAGTTTATTGAATTTTCCATATACTTGCTGATAAGACTTGCCATAAACATCAAACGAGAATTTTATCAATAAAAAAAAGTATGTTTTGAAAGTATTACAGAGGTTTGGACTAGATTAATATAATGCAATTCATAATCCAGTTGTTTCGGGTTTAAGATTAGTTATGTCAACTCATGCTTTTATGAAAATTTTAAACTTTGTAAACATCAATTCATTTTTCAATAAAAAAAGATCACCAATTTACAAACTTACAATAAACATGTTGTCATACTTTCTTTTCTTAATAATAAAGTATGCTTATAGTCATACTCTTTGAATCCTACCTTGCTAAAATAAGCTTTTATACATTTGTATCAATTTGGTACTTGTTTAAATGCACAAATTGCCTTTTTCAACTTGTAAATTATTTGTCCATTTTCCTTTTAGACATAAATATAAGGGTTCTCTAAAAGTATTATTTAATTTTCCATGTAAAAATATATATTTCATATCTAGCTAGGAGATATGTCATCCTTTTTTAGTTGCAAATGCTACTACTAAGAAAACTATATCTATTCTTGTCATATAAGCAAATACTTATGTATAATTTGTTTCATATTGATGATCATACCTCTTTATCATAACTCTAGCCTTATACTCATTTACTTCTCCATTTTCGTTGAATTTAGTATTGTAAATCCACTTTATTCTAGCCTTTTTTTTCTCATCCAAATAATTTAGTTAATTCACAAATATAATTTTTAATATTACTTCCATTTCAATGTCTATGACTCTACTCATTTCTCATTCTTCACAACATCTTCGAAGTGAATAAAATTAATATATGCAAGCATAGCAAAATCAACTACATCTTCTTCAAAAATTCCTCATCTTCATTTTGTTATGGTTATATGCAACTTTTAGTTTTCTTTTGAATTCTTATAATATAAACTTTCCTCTCCAATCTATGCATTTTGTTTTGTTAAAAGGAAGGTATATTTTGTATTCATTAATTTCATATATTTATATATACAATGAGAGCCTAAAATGGTAGGGAGATAATTTCAGTCCCTATAATCAATACAATCAATCCATATAATCCAATCCTAAATATGTACATAAATCAATTCCTAATATGTAATACTCCTCCTCAAACTAAAGCGTGGATGTTAATCATCTCTAGCTTATTACAACTTACAAAAATACTCAACCTAAGTCTTATTCAAATCCTTTATAAAAAGATCTCCTAGTTGGTCTCCAATCTTCACTTATCTTGTAGAAACCAAGTTTTGATACACTCTTTCACAAAAAATAACAATCAATATTAATATGCTTATTTCATTCATAAAGCATAGGATTAAAAGCTATATAAAGAGCATTATGATTATTACACTATAACTTTGTTGGTGTTGAGACTTTGAGACCAATTTCAATCAAAAGCAAATATATCTACATTATTTCATAAACAAATTGTGTCATAGCTCTACATTTTGATTCTGTACTCACGTGAAATACAACATTATGTTTCTTATTTTTTTGTAAGACCAAATTTAATCAAACAAAAACACAATAGCATGTGGTAGATTTGTACCAATTTTGGATTTTTCCTAATCTGCATATGACAACTACTCTATATAATTGTAAGTATGATTTTTATACAATATTCCTCATTCGAGAGCTCCCTTCAAGTAAAATAGGATTTAATATAGCGACCCAATGTTAAATTATTGGATAAGATATAAATTGACTCACAATGCTAACAAAGTAAGCAATATCTAGATGAGTTATCATAAGATAATTCAATTTCTCAACCAATCTCCTATACTTCTCAATGACCTTGAAACAAATCTCCATCTTTTTTAAGTTATAGATTAGGTGCCATAAGAGTATTATATGGTTTAATCCCTAATTTCCTGATTTCAGACAAGAAATTAGGTACATAGTTTCTTTGAGATAAGAAGATACCTTGCTTATTCCTTGTCACTGCAACCCGTAAGAAGAACATTAATATGCTCAAATCTTTCATCTGAAATCAGCTGTGAAGAAACATTTTCAAAGATGAAATTTCTATGATGTTACTGTTCATAACAATATCATCCATGTATACAACAAGAATAATAATGCCATATAGTGTTTGTAAAAGATTGAATGCTTAAACATGCTCTAACTCCTTCAAAATTGTCTAATTGTTCAACTAAATTTGGCAAACCAAATATAGGGATTCTTTTTTAGACCATATAGATTTCTTTGAAGTTGGCATAGTTTCCCATACTCCCTTTAAGCAATAAAACCCTAGATGTTTGCACCATATAAACCTCCTTATATAAGTCTCCACATAAGAAAGCCATTTTTCATGTCCAACTAATACAAAGGCCAACTATACGTAGCTAACACATAAATAAACAAAAAAATAGATGTCAACTTAGCCACAAGAAAGAAAGTATCCTATTAGTCCATATCATAAGTTTGGGCATAACCTTTAGTAAAAAGGAGGGGCTTTAAGTCAAGCTCTAGAAATACCTACTTACATGTGATACCTTTTTTTCAATGTAGGTAAATTTACTAAATACAAAATAGCTTTAGCATCAACAACATTTATCTCCTTTATCATTACTACTTGCCAGCCAAGTTGAGACATGGCCTCGTGAATAGTTTTAGGAAGAGATCTTGTATAAAGAGAGGTAATAAAAGAACATGAAAAAGATGACAAATGATCATATGAAACAAAAGATGAAATTGGGTAAGTGCATTGGCATTTACCTTTATAAAGAGCAATTAGAAGGTCTAGATCATTGTTTTAGGATCTAATCTTGAAAAAGAATTGGTGTTGAACATGTGTTTGGAACATCTCATCATTTGGAATAGATGTGATGAACATATGGAGGTGGAGGTCATAGTATGGGAATAGCAAGTGTAGAAGTAGCATTTGGTAGTGCTAATTGATTTGGTATACTAATAAATCATCATTCTTCCTTTGAATAGTACAAGGGTTTGAAGGATTAGGAAAAGAAGAAAGGTTTTCCATAAACATGACAACAATATATACAAGATCTTTATTAAGACTAGGATAATAATATCAATACCTTTTTTGAAGATGAAGATAACTTAGGAAGACATATTTTAAAGGTTTGGGATCTAATTTGGTGACTTGAAGGCGAACATAATAGACAAAACATATACTCCCAAATATACAAGGCTTAATAAGGAATAAATATTTGCTAGAAAAGAGGACGTGATAAGGAATCTTACTATAAAGGATAGATAATGGCATACAATTGATAAAAAAAAATAAGTTGTTGAAATCGCATCATGTAAAAAACACCTGAGGACATGTGTTTGGATCAAAAGTGTTGGACCCCATTTCCGGAGCCCAACATCGGACATGAAAGTGCAGTGCTTGGTGCGTGAGGTGAAGCATAATTTAAAAGGAGAAGGAAAACTCCCTCGGAAAAACAAGGGGCATCGCCGCGGCGTGAGATC
>JANIJH010562031.1:0-14094 GCA_024520975.1 Erythroxylum areolatum
GTGTGGATCGTGTTGGCAAGAGAAGTCATGGCTCACAGGTCGGTCAGCTGGGATTTTTGGGGGATGACCTAGTTAGGCTTTTGTATTAGATTTCTTTTGGAGTAATGTACAGACAGTGAAAAACTAACAGAGATGTAAATTACTGCTTTTGATGAAATGAAATGAGGAAACATTTTGGTTTCAAAAATTAGCGATTTTTATATTGATGTTTTATGATTATGATGCCATGTTAAGTACAGTAGTGATTGTTCGTAGTTCACCCTTATTGTAGGATATGTATCGGAATGACCTACGGGCATTCCGGTGTATACCCTATGGTAAGGGGGCGTTACATGTATCATATGGTGTCATATCACTTTCTTATAGTCTCTTTTTGGTCTTTTACTTAACTAGTCCATTTGTCTCCAAATCCTACTCAAAATTTCTCCCAATTTTTAATATCCTATTCTCAACAAATTCTAATACCGTTAGCCAATTATTTCAACTTCCATTTAACACTTATACTCATAATACTCATAATTTTGAAAATATCCTAAATTTCATAAAAATTTTTGAATAAATAAATATATTTTACAAAATAATTTTCAATACATATAATCCAAAATTTTCAATAAATTAACATTTACAAATCAAATTTACCCAAAAACTGTCAATGAATGCTTGTACAATCATTTTAATGTGTGCAATTAGTAATAATCACATATGTGTGTATGTTATATTATGAATGAGCATGAAATGCACTTTCTAACTTCATAATAAATTCTCACGTACACTATTCTAGGGTTCTAACCCTTAACATAGGATAATGGGATGTTACAATTCTCCTCTCCTTAAGACATTTCGTCCTAGAAATTCTTACCTGATTGTGTGAATAGGTGGAGGTATTTTCTCCTCATGTTCTCCTCCATTTCCCAAGTTGTTTGTTCACTCGAGTGATTCTTCCAAAGGACTTTCACTAGTGGAATTGCTCGGTTTCTCAACTGTTTTGTTTGATATGATAAGTCAAGAAGACTTCACTTCTATTAATTTTGATGACAATCAAATAATAATAATCATAGAAGTGTGTGAATTGTTTTGATGAGTTTATTAAGTGCGCAGATAAATGTAAGTAACACAAATGGTCAACTTAAGATGATACATAGTCAACTTAAGATGATACATGGTCAACTCAAGATGATACATAGTCAACTCAAGATGGTCAACTCAAGACGATAGTCAAAAGCTAAATATGACAAAGCACGACACCAGACGAAGCGGGACACTAGACGAAGTATAATACTAGACGATGCAATTGAAAAATATTCTAGAATGTCAGTCAATTAGTTAGTTGGAGTTAGTTATAGGACTCAACTAATAACGGTTTCTAAAAGATTTAAAAAGTAGATTTCTCAAGAAGACAGTTGAAGATTTAGGTTATAAGTACTAGTTATAGTCATAAACTAAAAATTACAACAACACAATACAAGAGAGAAAATTTGATTGTACAAAATTTGCTTAGAGAAACTCTGTACTCAAGTGTGAAAGAAAGAGAGTGAATACAATTGTAAAGTGAAGCTTAAACAATATCTTTCTAATCAAAAGAAAGGCTAGAACCTAGAGAGGCTAAGGAAGTAGATAAAGAATACTTTATGAGAGTGACCTAAAGAGGCTTTACAAGTGTAGAAATAATACTTGTAATGTTAAAGAGTATAGTGAAATCTTAGACAAACTCTGAGGACTGGACGTAGCCTAAGGTTAAGGGGAGCTAGTATAAATCGCGGCATCATATTCTATAACCCTTATCTCTTTAATTTTCTTATTGTTAGAAGAATAGATAATAATTTTCGCTATTGCATTATTCATCATATTAAGTGAATTGTTTTGTAATCGTCTGAACTTGTAAAGAAATTCAAGAAGATTTTAAAGATTAATATCTCAGAAAATTTAACACAATTCAACCACCTTCTTGTGTATTCTACATATCATACGTGATTTCTATATTAACAAGTGATTTACTTCATGATATCCTACTATCTTGATCAGCTCCTCAACATAACTCAGATTAGTAGCAATTTCGATCTCTTGAGTTTGTAACACATGCATCAGATTAGATTGTTATCTTCTGAGCATACTCACATGAAATACATTGTGTGGCTGAGACATGTCATTCGGTAAAGCTAACTTGTATGCCAATGGGCTTATCCTCTCAATGATTTCATAAGGATCAATGTACCCAGGGCTCAACCTACCCTTTTTACCGAACCTCAGAACTCCTTGCCAAACCGATACTCTCAAAAACACTCTTTCTCCTACACTATATTCCATATCCCTTCGGTGCTAGTCCACATAGCTCTTCTGTCTATCCTAAGCTGCTTTAATTCAACTTTGGATCAGTTTCATTTTATCCACAGCATCTTGTATCAATTATAGGCCTTTAACTATTCTCAAGGCCTCTTCATCCCAATACAGAGGCAATCGACACTTCCTATTATATAATGCCTTATACGGTGCCATTCCAATACTACCGTGATAGTGGTTATTATATGCAAACTCAATTAATGCTATATACTAATCCTATGTTCCTTGAAACTCCAATACACATGCCCTGAGCATATCTACAACAATCTTGTATGTCCTCTCACTCTGTCCATTTTTTTGAGGATGAAATGTAGTACTAAAGTTTAACTTTGTACCCATAGCTGACTGTAAACTCTTCCAGAACCTCGAAGTAAATCTGGGATCCCCATCCGATACAATGGACACTAGGACCACATGTATTCTAACAACCTCATTTACATACCTCTAGGCTAACTAATCTAGTGAGTTATTCTATCTCACTAGTAAGAAATAGGCCGAATTAGTCAATTGGTCCACCATAAACCATTTAGCATTCTTTTACCTCAGAATCTTTGGCAATCCCATTATGAAATCCATGGTAATTTGCTCCCATTTCTATTCCAGAATAAGTAATGAATGATGCTTTCCAACTGGAGCCTGATGCTCAGCCTTAATCTGTTGACATGTTAAACATTTAGTAACATATTCCGCTAGTTACTTCTTCATCCCTGGCCACCAGAAATGTTGCTTCAGTGTGTTATACATCTTGGTGTTACCAAGATGCAAAACATAAGCAGCTACATGAGCTTCCTCTAGAATTTCCTTTCTTAATTTATCTACATTAGGCACATACAACCTTTTCTTCAGCCATAGTGTCTCATCTCTCAGTTTAAACTCAGAATCTAGATTCATTTTCAATCTCTTAATAAGCTTCACCATATCAGGATCTTTATTATGTAACTTTTTGATTCTGTCATGCAACACCGATCTTAGCTTCAATGTAGCAATCATTGCTCTGCTCTAGATTCAACTCTACATTTAAAGCTCTCAATTAGATTAAGCTTAATAACCTCGATAACTGAATCTGACCTACACTGCTATTCGACTTTCTACTAAATGCATATGCCATCACATTAGCTTTTTCCAGATGATACTCAATTATACAATCATAGTCTTTTAACAACTCTATCCATCTTCTCTGTCTTATATTTGATTCCTTCTAACTCAACAGATACCTCAAACTATTATGATCAGTTTATATCTAGAATGTCTCTCTTTATAGATAGTGTCTCCATATTAGAGCAAAAATAACTGCAATAAGCTCTTAATCATATACTGGATAATTTATTTTGTAAGATCTCAATTGTCTTGTTGCATATGCTATCATTTTGCCATACTGCATTAACACACATCCCAATCCTTGATGTGACGCCTCACTGTATACTATATATCCTCCAGTTCTTGATGGAATAGTTAACACTGGCGCTGTAGTCAACTGATGCTTAAGTTCCTCAAAGCTTTTCTGACAATCGACATTCCATCTGAAAACTACATTCTTCCTCAGAAGTTTATTCAGAGGGGCTGAGATCAACAAAAACCCTCGACAATCCTCTGATAATATCTGGCTAATCTTAGGAAACTTCAGATTTCTGTTACATTCTTCGAAACCTCCCACTTCATTATTGTCTAATTACTATGTCACCCAGAAACACTACTTGATCCAGCCAAAACTCACATTTATTGAATTTGACATACAACTGTTTCTCCTTCATAATCTGTAAGATTATTCTTAAATGCTCAAAATGCTCTTTTTTTGCTCTTTGAATACATTAAAATGTCATCTATAAACATATCACAAAATGATCTAGGTAGGGCTGAAAGACCTTATTCATCAAAGCCACAAATACAGCTAGGGCATTAGTTAACCCAAATGGCATTACTAAAAATTCAAAGTGCTTATACCTACTCCTAAACGCCCTTTTCATTACATCAACCTCTACTATCTTCAATCGATAGTATCCAAATCTCATGTCCAACTTAGTGACCACCTGAGCTCTCGGTAACTGATCAAGTAAATCATCAATTCAATCGAAGGTCTAGAGAAGAAATTATGGTCAAAATAGTGAAGGGTGTCAAAAACTATCAAAAGGCATTGCACCCTCACGATTTGCACATAATCCTTTCTATCACGATTTGCATGATCATGCAAGTCTGTTAAGGGCTTCTCTCTGTCACGATCGTTTTGAACCCGAACTTTTCCAAGAAGTTAGAACTATTAAATGAGAATTTTTTGGCAATTAGTTATGTGTAAAAAAAAAGGAGAATTCTTGAATTTGAAATGAAGAAGAAAAGATGGTTTAGATACAAGATGGGTTATATATGAAATGTTGGAAGTTAAAAGTCGGAAAACGTAGTTGAAATATGTTTATTAAGTATGCTTCAATGTTTTAGCCATAAATTTTTCTCTAGTTATCCAAATGAGATGATTTTTGATTTGGAGTATACTAGAGACATAGACTACGAATTGTATAATGAAATTGAGTTTTAATTCAGTTTGTAAGAATTTCAATTTTTGGATGGAAGTTGAGAATAGAATATTATTTCAGCATAAGAACAGTCAAAAAATGTTTAGAGTATAACTTTCAAATTTCTAAACCAAGTTGAAAAATTTTGGTGTCATTAGAAACTTAAAACAATGAGGAACATTTTTCTAAAAGGAAGTGTTGTCAAATTCCTTCAATTACCTAATTAGAAAAGGTCTGGATTTTTGGAAGGAGAGTTAGAAGTACAAGATGTTAGTTTTAATAAACATAAGGGGTAAAATGGGGAGGACAAAAAAAATGAAGGGTAAAATGGGAAAAAGACCAAATAAATGATCTTAAAGTAATAAAGAAAGAGAGAAGCCGTGAGAAGCCAAAGAGACAAGAAAAAAAGTAAAAGAAGAGAGGAGAAGATAGAGAGTTCATTTGAATTTTCCATTTCGTACCTATAGGACACCTCAAGCCGTTTGTTTGTGCATTGCGTCTTTGAATTGTCAAGTATGATGCATTTGAGTGTTATGTTTAATGGCTGAAGTCTATGCTATGTGTTATGAGTTTTGAACTAAATCGATTAATGCTTGAATTGCTAGAATAGATTGAGAATGCTTGAATTGCTAGTTATACCTGCACATAAGCTTGAATTGTGGTCGATTGCTGATGGCTATAAATATATAAGTCACTGAGCCGTATAGCTCAACCCATCCTTTTTCCACTCCTCAAGTCCAGAACGAGACATTTAGCAATCCTTGCAAGGCATCGGAAACTCCAAGATAGTTAGAGATTTTTGTAGTAAGTTAGTGAACATTTTTGATAGCTTTATAGGCATACCAAACATGAGCATCCTTTGCATTTTGTTTAAGTTAGTGAAGTGTATGTTGATTTATAAGTAAAGCTTGTTCAAATATTTACTTTGCTTAGCAATGAGAATGATAATTTGAGGATTTCCTTTTGTATATGATTATGTTATTTTAAAGGTTGAGTATGATGGTTGTGGGAGTAGAATGTGTATATGCATATTCTTCTTCATTGAGATTGCAAATTGTTGTTAGTTTTAGCATAGCATGTTAGAGATTGGAAGGGTTGTATGGGATGAATCATTTGAGGTAAGACTCAAGATTTTAATAAAAAGTACTTAGTAGTTGAATTGATATGAAGAGATAGTGCATTTTTATTTTAGCTTTCATAAGGGTAAAATGTGTATTATGAACTTAAAGGAAAAACTATATTTCTATAGGCTGAAGTAGCCTAAGTTGTCTTCATGAAAGTTGTATCTTATCTTTCTATCTTTCCAACGTTATAAAGTATGAAATTTTTGGATATCGGAGTTAAGAGATATGATCATTATAAGTTGGCGATGCTACATAGGATGTATATACAGAACAGTTATAGTAAATGAAGTGATATCACACTAGGAGAGTTAAATTTAGAAAGAATATGAGTGAAAGGGGTGTTTAGATGGATGTAGGATCCATTGGAGAGGTCTTAGAGAGTGAAATTTCAGTAAAAACCTAAAGGTTACATAGTCAGGCCGTGTAAATCAACATTGACCATGTATTCGAATAATGGAAAGGCCATCAGACTCGTGGGTTACACGGACTGCCCATGTGGTTCCACATGGCCCATGTTTTGACCCTCCAGATGATAAAATATCTTTTTGCAGACTTCACTAAAGTTGTAGATCTAGAAGTCTTCTTTGAAACCATCCTATGATGACCTTAATCAGATATGTCTAGTGAAAGTTATGCTAATTGTCCCAAGATAGGTGCAATATGATTGAGCACATAAGCATGTTTGAATCTTTGGCCATAACTTCATTATCGAACCTTCAAATGAAGTGATTATTGAACCAATAGATTCCTAACATATTTCTCTATCCTTATATAAAAATTGGTAGCATTTGGTGTTGATTTGAAAAATATTGATGGAAAGAAGTTGAGGGATCAGTTGGAAGAGAATGACTTGGCTATGAACATACTTTGGCTTTTTAAGCATCTCTTGATCTATAGAGCTCCGAATGAGATATTTCTTGTTTCATAATAAACTAGAGACATAGACCTACAATTTTACTAAAGAACTCAAATTGTGATTTTGGTGATTGACTAGTGTGGGCTTGCCCTTTTCCATTGAGATGTTATGAGAATGAGGACGAACCGATGATGGCTAAAGAGATTCCATGGAAATAACCCTATAGGATAATACGCTCACGTCTTATGATATTCTGGACAATTGGGCTCTAAAAATAAGGCCCAACTTCTTATGGTATTAGAGCTTAGGCTTTTTGGGTTCCTAGGCTTAGAATGCATAGCGGTATGAATTGTTATCCTATGTGATTACTTGCTTGCATTATGAATTGATTGATTGCATTAATTGGCATGCATATCATGCATACATATAGGAAATAAGATTCAAAATGAAAGTATGCTAAAAGATAATGTCTTATTGAAGGTGTAAAATACCACCTCGTAAAAGAACACGAGGAGTTTTGCAAGGATCTGCTGCACCTAATTTCTCACCATTAGAGAAGGGTACTGATGAGTATAGAATCCCAGTAATTGTAACCACATGAGTTTTTTTAAGAGTTTGGACTATTAGAAAAAATAAGAAGAATGGTGTTTTGTTAGAGTGTAAGATAAGGAAAGTTGTGGATATTTAGAAATAAGAAATATTATGTAGTTGGATATGTTAGACACAGATTCAGTAATTGTGGTTATGTCAGCGAATTTGGTAAAAGAATTTTGTTGTCGATATGTACTTGAATTGATAACGATGTAAAAATATTTTCATGAATTGAATGAAAAAGAAATAAAGACAGGGGTGGAACTGATAAGATTTAAGGTGTATAAGCAAAGTGGAATTGAAAAGTTGAACTTGAATGTTATGATCTGATATAAGTTTGTGCTAATGAATTTGAGATCAGAATTTCAAGAGGGCGATATGTCTATAAATCTAAATTGATTAAGAATGTACATATGGAAAATGAAACAAATGATAGTGATATATGTAGAAGTTATCAAGGTTATGTCGACCAATTATTATGAGCACATATCTAACAACGAGGTTACATTCGTGAATAATGTGATTGAGTACATATGAGATTTATATTTGGATATGGTATAGGAGGTAATCTATAATCCCTGTGATTGATGTATCATTAACATGAGATATAAATTAGTGACCTACTGAAATGACTTTTATATATAAGATGTAATGATCTTGATGGTACATACCAAAATATAAGAGTAAACAAATATGCCTCTTATTTGATTGAGTTTTGTTATAAAGGATATTTTGATTATGTAAAGTATGACAGAAATTGAAATTATTGAAATATCATGAACAATTGAAATTGATCGTATTGAGGTGTTAAGAATGGCTTAAACAACATTGATGATGATAGCAGTTGATTGATAAAGATTACATGAATAGTATAGATGATAGTAGCAAGAAATCTTCTTTTGATGAAGAATTTCATTGAATTAGGTTAAGCAGATAAGATAGTTTATATTAAGAATGATCAATGAAAGAACAAATCAAAAATGAATATGAAATGATTCAAAAGTGAATATTGGAGTCATATCCCTAGTGGAGACTTAAGCTTCAGAGGTAGAGTATGCTACTAAGAATGTACGTATTTTGTTTAATGAAAAGTATCCAACTACATGAGTGGATTTGTGGAAATTGAGATAACACTATTGTTAATATGAGGAGAACTTAGATCCACATTATATTCTATGCAAATATGCACAGGAGATATAAATTAGATTTTGATGAATGTGTTACCAACACAGGTAGTTAAGTTGCAAATAAATTGAAATGCGTGGAGAAACTAGTATGAATGAGCAAACATTAGAATAAGTCAATGTGAAATATGAGGAAATCTAAGGAATGGAGAAAATCATTTATGAAAGGTAAGTCAATTGGGAAATTGAAAATAACGTGAGATAATGCTACCTTATTGAGGAATTAGCTATTTATGGAATCACAAGAACTAATCAAGGGCCTATGGAGCTTTGGAAATATTTTTCTAAGTAACAAATTCCTTGACAGTACTATGATATTGAAGATTAAAGCAATCCAAGCAAAGTTTGATGATATATTAAACATATTCAAAAAGTTGAGAAGAATAGTTGAATACTTGAGGAAAAAATGTACATCATATGAGTAATGAAAGTAAAGAGAATTTTGAGGAATTACACCGATATTAATTATATCATCTCGAATTGGAGATTTTATAGTATACAATGATGTTGTATAAGGTATTAGGATAAAATCTAATGTAACAAGATAAAGTGAATCGATATGTATGGAGACAATTGAGACTTCATGGGTTGATTATTTGATACATGAATTGAAAGTTGTTGAAATAGTGATTGCTTGAAAGTTGGAGAAATTATATGTACAAAAAAATCTTGGATATATATAAATATATAGATTATTAAAGTTTGAGGTAATTATTGATTTGAGAGAATTGAATAGGAGACTAAGACAATGGATAGAAGTACTAAAAGGTTATGATTGTACAAATGAGTACTATACTGGTAAAGCTAGTGTTGTAATAAGATGCATTTAATAGGAAATTCAATAGCAGTGTATCACAAATTTGGATATTGAGGTTATCAAATCTATTGCAATAAAGATTGAAGAATGGAGTTAAAATTGGGGCAAAATGAAGCATTATCAGCTGCACTATAATTAAGATCAGTTTCATATGAACAAAGCCCAAATTAAGGATTCATAAATTGTGAATCTTACTAAAAAGTTAGAAATGAATATGAATTTTGAGTTTAACTAAGAAGAATGATACTTTGAGATTGAAATAAAAAGTAAGTGTACCGATAAAGATGATTGAGCAAAGAAATTACTAGAGAAAGAAAAAATAACAACCCATGACATACATCCTAGTAGGAATATGCCGAGATAGCGTTTGATGGATAAGAAGGTAGAAGCAAATGACCATACTTGTGAGTTGCCAATAGTCTTGACTGTTGTAGATATGTTTAAAGCTTATATTTTTGGAGTTCATAGGAGCTTGAAATCATTGTATAGTCTTATTTGACTTTAAGCATCATAATTATTATCATAGCGATAACATTAAAATACTGTGCAGTGTTATACAACATAAAGAGTCATCCGCCTCTTTATTTGGATGAATAGTGCCAAAGATGGTCAAGGGCTAGAATTAATTGGAGATATTACTAATAAGTGGAATTGATCTGTATTAGAAATTAAATGACCTAAGAAAAATGAATGAATTAGGTGGATCAACACCAAAGGTATGGAATACAATGAGATAGACATAAGAGTTAAGTGTATTGTCACGATAGAGATGTGAACTATGAAGCGAAGGATGAATTGTTTCTTAGAGTATCACATTCCCAAGGTGTACTTAGTTAAGTGCAATATATGCTCAGGTTAGGATAATGAAGCAACTAAGCTTGAATTGTATTGGTCTATATAAAGTTATTAAGAACCGGACCATTGACTTATAAGTTAGTATTACTAACGAAGATGTCCCAGATTCATAACGTGTTATATGTGAATATGCTAAGAATTATCAATATGATTTGATACTAGTGTTATGGACGCAAAAAGTGGAAAATGGTGAGTAATCTGACATATATGTATGTATATATATATAGAGAGAGAGAGAGAGAAATTAGTTAAGAAAGTGAATGACTAAATGAGTCACTGAAAGACCGAGTGAGTCTATTGACTATAGTCATTTGGAAGAAATTATTCGAGTGAAGAAGTTACTTGGGAGATTGAGGAAAACATAAGATAGCATTACCTTCATTTGTTTGATCACTCAAGTAAGAATTTTGAGTATGAAATTCTTTAAGGGAAAGAAATATTGGACCCAAACTTTTATTGGAAGTTAGAACTATTAAATGAGAAATTTCGGGTGATTATTCGTGTGTAAAGAAAAAGGAGAATTTGTAAATGTGAAATGAAGTAGAAAAGATGGTTTAGATACAAGATGGGTTATATATGAAATGTTGGAAGGTAAAAGCTAGAAAATGTAGTTGAAACATGTTCACTGAGTATGCTTCGATGTTTTAGCCATAACTTTTTCTGTAGTTATCCCAATAAGATAATTTTTAATTTGGAGTAAACTAGAGACATAGGCTACAAATTGTCTATTGAAATTGAGGTTTAATTCAGTTTGTAAGAATTCAAATTTTGGATGGAAGTTGAGCATAGAATATTATTTTAGCATAAGAAAAGTCCAAAAATATTTATGGTATAACTTTCAGATTTCTAAACGAAATTGAAAAATTTTGGTGTCATTAGAAACTTATGACAATGAGGAACATTTTTCTAGAAAGAAGTGTTATCAAATTCCTTCAATTACCTGATTAGAAAAAGTCTGGATTTTTGGAAGGAGAGTTAGAAGTAGAAGATGTTAGTTTTAATAGAAATAAGGGGTAAAATGGGAAGGAAAAAATAAATGAAGGAAAAAATGAGAAAAAGACCAAATAAATGATCTTGAAGTAAGAAAGAAAGAGAGAAGTCGTGAGAAGGCAAAGAGAGAAGAAAAAAGTGAAAGAAGAGAGGAGAAGATAGAGAGTTTATGAACGTGTGCAAGAGAAGCTTGGAAGGAAGAAGAAATCAAGCTTGTTAAGGTAACTTAATCATCTTTTCTCCTTTCTTTATTAAAAAAAAGGTTGTGTTGGAAGAAGAGGAAGAAGGAACCCATTTGATTCCTAAGGTTTCTAAACTAGGTCTGGAGTTTTATAACC
This sequence comes from Erythroxylum areolatum, assembly GCA_024520975.1. Classification (NCBI taxonomy): domain Eukaryota; kingdom Viridiplantae; phylum Streptophyta; class Magnoliopsida; order Malpighiales; family Erythroxylaceae; genus Erythroxylum; species Erythroxylum areolatum. The sequence goes on from JANIJH010562031.1 coordinate 11,597, forward strand.
TAGATGGACTATAGGTAGGTTAGGTTTAAGCTTGATTTGTGTTTATTGCATTTTTGTAAGTATTGAAGTTTATGAATTTTATTAGAATGTTGTTTTGAATGGAACCTTGGTTGTTTTAGGAAACAAGAGAATCCTACCCAAGAGCAAGAGGAAAGACAATCTTAAGTTAGATTTTTGTAAATGATTTAGGTGGGTAATGTATTTATAGTTATTATGTGATTGGGCAAATTCTTGCCTATGTATGTGTATGTGTAAAATACTTGATTTTTAAATTGTTGAGAAGATTTGATAATGCATGATGATTTGGGATTATGTTATACCTTGAAAAATGTTATATCATTTTGTATAAATGAAAAGAAGAAAAATCATGAAAGCATGAGTTTATGATAAAATGAATTGACCATGATTACATGCTTTTGTTGATAAGACCCTTCTCCCAGCTACCCGTTTGTGGCATATGAGCTCCAAAAATTGACTCATTTTGTTCATGGTGTAAACTTCAATTTCTCCATTTCGTACCCATGGGACACCTCGAGCCATTTGTTTGTGCATTGCATCTTTGAATTGTCAAGTATGACGTATTTGAGTGTTATGATTAATGGCTAAAGTCTATGTTATGTGTTATGAGTTTTGAACTAAATTGATTAATGCTTGAATTGTTAGAATTGATTGAGAATGCTTGAATTGCTAGCTATACCTGTACATATGCTTGAATTGTGATCGATTGCCGATGGTTATAAATGTATTAGCCACTGAGCCGTGTAGCTCAACCCATCCTTTTTCCACTCCTCAGTTGCAGAATGAGACATTTAGCAATCCTTGCAAAGCATCGAAAACTCCAAGATAGTTAGAGACTTTTGTAGTAAGTTAGTGAACATTTTGGATAGCTTTATAGGCATACCAAACATGAGCATCCTTTGCATTTTGTTTAAGTTAGTGAAGTGTATGTTGATATATAAGTAAAGCTTGTTCAAATATTTACTTTGTTTAGCAATGAGAATGAGAATTAAGGATTTCTTTTTGTATATGATTATGTTATTTTAAAGGTTGAGTATGATGGTTGAGGGAGTGGAATGTGTATATGCATATTCTTCTTCATTGAGATTGCAAATTGTTGTTAGTTTTAGAATAGCATGTTAGAGATTGAAAGGGTTGTATGGGATAAATCATTTGACGTTTAACGAAAAGTACTTAGTAGATGAATTGATATGAAGAGGTAGTGCATTTTTTAATAGCTTTCATAAGGGTAAAATATGTATTCTGAACTTAAAGGAAAAACTGTATTGTTGTAGGCTGAAGTTGTAACATCCCATCCCCATATTAAGGGTTAAAACCCAAAATTTCAATGCATGTAAGCTCAGAGAGAGATTAAGGAAATGCACTTTTCTTGCTCATGCACAATGTTAACATATATGCACATAAATACTGAATGTTTTCGCATAAAATGTGGCACATGCATTCATTGACAACTTCTGGGTATAATTTATATTAAATGTGAATTTATTGAAAGTAAGGAGTAGAACGAGTTACCTTGGTATGAGTTGTGATACGGAAAGATTTAGAAACAAGATTGGTAGTGATCTGGAAAATGTTCACTGAATATGCTTCAGTCTTTCAGCCACAAAGTTTCCTCTAGTAATCCAAACGAGATGATTCTTAATTTGGATTAAACTAGAGATATATGGCTACATTTTGTATTAAGACATCGAATTTAAATTTTGTGTCTAAGAGTCTCAAAAATTGTCATAAAGTGAAGAATTGGGTGCAGTGTTGGTGTATGAATGAAAAATTTGTCTTCAGATTTTAGGAGCACATTTGGGATTGATATAGATAGATTTAGGCAAACTTTTACTTCTGAAAAGTTGTAGATCTTTCTTTTATCTTTCCAACGGTATAAAGTTTGAAAATTTTGGACATTGGAATCAAAAGTTATGATTCTTATAAGTGGATACGTTCTGGACGTAAAAAAGCAGACGGAAAAAAGTAGACGATAAAAAGCAGACAGAAAAAAGTAGACGATAAAAAGTAGACGGAAAAAATGAGACGATAGAAAATGAGACGATGAAAATGAGACGATAGAAATGAGACGATAGAATTGAGGTGATGAAAAATGAGATGAAAGGAATATGAGACGATACAGAAGTCAAATGACAGAATTAGCCTTCAAAGTCTTCATAAAAGTTGTAGATTTGGAAGTCCTCTTTCCCATAGTCTAAAAACAAAGTTAATCCGACATCTGTAGTGAGAGTTATAGTATTTGCGCCAAGACATATACAGTACGAGTAAAGATATAAACATGTTGGATACTTTTGGCTATAACTTCTTCTCTAGACCTCCAAATGACTTGATTCTTAGACCATTGGATTCATAAGACATTTCCCTACATCTCCACCAAGAATCATAGTCATATGAAGCTAATGAAGAAAGATTTAGTGAAAAGAGTGGGACGGGTATAGTGAGTGTGTTCTTCAATAATATGAACTGGTGTTATCTCACTG
>JANIJH010562055.1:0-14093 GCA_024520975.1 Erythroxylum areolatum
AGTATGATCTGCAGCAATTTCTTAATTCGCATGCATCATTGCCGACATTCTTTTTGTCCTTAACTATGCATATCCATGCTTACTTATCTACTTCAAAATACGCCTGCGCATCTTGACATTGAGGACAATGTCCTATTTGAGGGTGGGGGTGAGCCTCATTTTTGCAAACTGTTTAAAAAAAGGCAAAAAAAATTGTTTTAAAAAAATTCCATTTTAGCATAATTTGTTTTTTTTTATTTTCCATTTTTTCTTTCTTTTCTCTTCGTTAATAAGAGTTTTATGCCTCACTTTTGGGAAATTGAGAATTGCTTGGGACCTAATTGGGTTTACCTTTAGAAGGTTTGTGGATAGATTGTTCTGGATTAGTGCTCGGTTTTCAATTGTTTAATCATACTCATATTCTTTGATTTGACTCTTTCCATCCATTTCATTTGAGTTTTGATTATCCATTAAATTTTTAGGCAAGTTGGAACCTAGTGAGCTCTCACCAATCCTAGAACAAGTTCTCTAGGCCTATCGAGGCGAAATATGAGCACAAATTTGATAAGGAAGTGATTAAGGCAAATTTCTTTGAATTATGAACCACAATCCAATTTTGGCTTAAAATAACCTTATATTCCCTTTGGAGCCAAGTTGAGCCTAAGTAAAATCTCTATTTCTTTGGCACCCTCATTTAACCAAGCCATAAGCCAAGCATTCCCTACCTTTCATGTGGAAATGATTATTTAGGAGTAGGTTATGTGGGGGGTTGAAAAAAAATGATGAAAAAAAATAAAAAAAAGCCAAGTGAGGATTTTGCAAGTTATTGCCCCTAATATACAAGAAACTGAGTTTGGGGGAGAGTCAATTATTTGGAACTTAGGAATTCGTTGAAATTGAGTTAAGTCTTGTAATTGATACCGTTTTCGATAACATGTTGTCATGTTGAGTTTTGTCATTCTATAAAAAAAACTTTCTTCCTTGTTTCTACGGTTTTACTTGCTCTTAAAAAAAAAGAGGAAGAAAAAGAAAAAGAAAAGAAAAAAAAGGAAAAAAAGAGAAGAGATCCCTTACATTTTCCTATTTCTTGAATAATTGTTTCCATTTTATTTGAGCTTTTATTTTCCTTTTCTTTGGTCTAAGCTAATTTCAAACCCCAACGACCCCATTACAATCCTAATAAGACCTTTTGATCCTTTGAAAATAAGTGCTAAAAATTAGTGGAGATGGGATGGAGAATTTTTGCCTATGGGATTGGTTAATTTGATAATACCTTTAGAGTGTCTTGGGTTGTAAATGGCCTTTGAGTTTAATTGGCTTTTCTCTACTCTTGTGAGTTGGTTGGTTTCTAATTAGACTTGAATCAAGGAGTGTGTGTTTGAGCGAGCATTTGTATCCTTGCACTATGAAGGTGGGTATGGTTTGATAAGTGGCTAAAGGTAAATTTTAATTGATTACTGCAATTCTGAAAATTTCAATTATTGAGCGCTCCTTAATTTTGAACAAATTTTCTTAATTTTGCTTGAGGACAAGCAAGAGTTTGAGTTTGGGGGCATTTGTTGGATGTATTTTCTCATTAGAATTGATGGCATTTTTTCTTAATTTCTGGATTAATTATTGAACTTTAATAATATTTTTCCTGCTAAATTGTTTAGTTTACCAAAATTTGCATTTATCGTTGTTCATGTTTAATTTGCAGAAAATGCATTGGATTGTAGTTGTTAGAAATGCACTGTAGCAATGTTGTGTATTTTTTTGGAAACACTTGCAAGAGTCACAAAACTCTCCTAATATTCACTAAGAGGAATCATACTCTCGGATTTATATGCAAGCATTAGGGGTGGACATGTGCTCTTCACATGGTCACTTAATATGCAGCGTGACTTTCTGATTAGTGAGGCATCTGATGCATGAAACGACTGTGTGTCGATCCCCTTTTTGTCTTTGGCTTTAATGAATCACGTGGAGTTATCTTATGCAAGTTAATTGATCTTTTCTCACAACCATAGGACCCACCAAAGAACAACGCAGTCAAGAAATAATGTTAGCTAAAGGAGGCGTGGGGTGGTTTCAAGACAAAGAGAAATAAAACAAAAATCACGTGGGAGGGGAGCAGAACTTACGCACCAACTCTAAGGAAAAGAATTTGAGCAACTTGGGAGGTGAATAAAAAGAAGAAGAAGATAATGCTGGAGAATAAAACTTAAATCAGCTACAAAGGGGTGACAATGCAGGTGGAGAGACCCACCAAACATCAGCTACAGTGGAGGCACTAAATTCAGCAAACAACCCACGCAAAAAGCAGAAGAGGAGAGCTGGAAAAGAGAAGAAAATGAGGCTCCACCAAGGAAAAGAAACTAGCTTTTACGTGAACAACATGGAGGAAACCAACAAGAAACGCGGCTACATCACCAAAACCGAAGAGAGCTACAGCTAGAGGAGCACCAGGGAAAAGAAAAGAAGTAAGGAACGTAGCTGTTACTTGAAGATATAGGGAGTAGAAGAGTGCGTGAACAGCTGGGAAGGGCCCAAAAAGCAGTGAGGCAGTGACATTTTGCAGGGTAGAAAACATTACAACAGGCTAGCTGCTATTGGAGATATATGAGAAGACGTGAACAGCTAGAGAAGAGACCCACAATCCATGCCAAAGCAGAAGAGGATAGCTGGAAAGGAGAAGAAGAAGAACAGCAACCCCACCAAACAAGAGACACACACTAGAGGAAAATAACGCAAATGGGGGCTTTTGGCTAAAAAGAAAAAAAAAAACAGAGAAACGTGGAAGCAAGGTGGGGAAGCAATGAAGACAGCTGATGAGTGAAAACAAAAGGAGAGCTTGGTGAGATAGAGGGGAACGTGAGGCAGCTAGAAGGGGATTATATAAACATTAGCTGGAGGAGTGAACTGCTGTGCGTTACATGGGGGGCTGGGAGTGAACTGGTGTGTGTGTGTGTGTGAGTAAACAAGTGAGTAGCATGAGTGTGTGTGCGTGAACTAAGTGAGTGTGTGTGCAACGTGAAGTGTGTGTGAGTAAGTGAAGAAGGTGAGTAACGTGAGGGGGTGGTGAACTGAAAAGAAGCAAATAAAAGGGAGGAAATAACGTGAACTGAAGAGGAGTGGAAGGACCAGAAAAATAAAAGGAGAAAATAGGTGGGCTGTGCGTGAAGAGGGTGAGTAGCGTGAGTGTGTGCTGGGCAAGTGAACAGGGCTATTAGAGAAGAGGGCGTGAGCTAGGGTGAACTGAAGGGAATTATTTCAGACGAGGGTTGTGCATTATATGGGGGCTCCAAGACCAACGAAAATGGCGGAAGTTACGTGGAAGCAAAGAGGACAACTGGTGAAAAGAAGGTGAGCTTGGAGAAGAGAGGGACCACACAGCAAAAAGGCTCCAGCACTCACAAACTCCACGAACGCCACACCAACAGTGGAGACAGCAGGCACCAAGGAGAAGAACGTGACCTGAAAAACAAGGCTAAAAAAATAAAGAGATATACACAGACCACGCAGGAGGCTGCCCACTAGGCTGATTCACCAAGGACGCAGAAGCGAACTACACATTAGGGGAAGGCGCAAAAAAATTACATGGAAAGAAGGAGACCCGAAAACTAATTTACTCTCTATTTTATTATTTAATTTCTACTAATGTTATTTGCTGAGCATAATTTTTGTGGTCTTCATTCTATCATGATTGAGTTGATCTCTTGCCCGGTTTCAAAGATGGGTAGTAGTTTTCGAATTTCTATATGATTTGATTCTAGATTTTATTCGATAAAATTTATTCGTAGTTATTGATTCTTGTTTTGCGTATTATTGTGCTTGTTATGTATTAGGCCTCACATAATTTGCGTCAAAATTATCGGTTGAAGAACTGAAAGGTGAAAATCGGTAGTGGAAAATCAAATTTAGGAACTTGCAGGTTTAGATCTAGACATAGGGAAAAATCTGCGAGAGGAATTACCAACTAGATAAAATCCTTAACAGATTTTAGTTAATTTCATGAGCCACGATAGTCGGGATTGATTTTTGCTAAGATACTTCTTTGATGTCTCGATAGAGAATCATAGAAAATTTGGATCTAGTTTCCTTCAAAGTCTAGGGATCAAGTTTATTGAATAAACCAGAAGAAAATAATTAGAAGTCGATTACGAAATCAAATTTGAAACCTATCTTTTATATATTTGATTCATTTCAATCATAAATTGCGCGATTATTCTGTTGGTTTTAGGATTAGTTTTAGCAAGTTGTTAATTAATCAATTCCTCAATTATCAACATTTAAGCGATTAGTCCAATTAATTGAGTGATCCAAGCCTAGTACTTACACAATTACTCCCTGTGGGATGATATTATACTGTACTGCTTGAGACCCATAAACCTGCGGAACCGCATCATTTAGTGTCCTACTTGCATAAAAAAAGGGATGAAAGGTCTTACCTCGTCTTTAGCCTAAAACAACACCCACTGCATAATTACTTGCATCACACATTAATTCAAAAGGAAGAGACCAGTCAGGAGATATAAGAATAGGTGGAGTCACAAGCATATCCTTTAACAATTGAAAAGGTGTCAAACATTTGTCGTCAAAAATAAACATAGCATCTTTTTCAAACAATTCAGTCAAAGGTCTAACAATCTTAGAAAAATCCTTAATGAACCCATGACAATCCTTAATGAACCTATGGTAAAAACCAGTATGGCCTAAGAAACTTCTAATGGATCTAACATTGTTTAGTGGTGGAAGTTTCATAATGACGTCAATTTTTGCTGGGTCTACCTCTATATCCTTGCTAGAAATTTTGTAACCTAAAACAACGCACTCTTGTTTCATGAAATGACATTTTTCAATTTAGCACTAAATGGGTCTCTTCACACCTAATCAAGACTTTCTCTAAGTTATCTAAGCATGTATCAAATGAAGTACCAAACACAGAGAAGTCATATATTAAAATTTCAATGCAAGATTTAAGCATATCAGAAAAATAGCCATCATGCATCGTTGAAATGTAGCCAGAGCATTGCATAACCTAAATGGCATGCATCTATATGCAAATGTACCATAAGGACATGTAAATGTTGTTTTCTCCTGATCTTCCGAAACTACCAGAATCTGCAAATATCCACTATATCTATCTAAAGCATAATAAAAGTTATGTCTAACTAATTTCTCAATCATCTGATCAATGAAAGGTAAAGGAAAATGATCTTTCCTGGTGGCAACATTTAACTTCCTATAATCTATGCACATTCTCCACCTTGTTACCTTCCTAGAGGCTATTAATTCATTTTTCTCATTTTCAACCACAATGGTGCCTCCTTTCTTTGGCACCATATGTACAGGACTAACCCAACCAGAATCAGAAATGAGATAGATAATACCTCCATCTAGAAGTTTAACTGCCTCATCTTTCACTACCTCCTTCATGTGTAGGTTAAGTCTCCTCAGGGACAGCATTATTGCCTTGATTCCATCCTCCATAAAAATGTGGTGCGTGCAAAAGGAAGGGCTTATACCCTTGATATCTGTAATGGACCACCTAATGGCCTTTTTGTGGTCCCATAATACCCTCAATAGCTGGTCCTCTATAGCACCTGACAAACAAGATGAAATGATAACTGGTAAGTGGTCAGCTGGGTTAAGATAGACATACTTCAAATGACTCAGAAGAGGTTTAAGGTCAAGAGAAGGGGACTCTTCAATTGAAGGCTTCAGAAATAGTTTGATTGGACGTTAGAGAGGCTCGTATGCTCTATAGTGTGTCCAATAAGCCTACTCTAACTCAACCCCAATATCCTCCAACTCTTCTTGCAATTCTTCCCCTAACTCTTCAATCATTCCTTGCGCTTCCCCTTCTAAGAAATCTGCACAAACAATAGAAAAATCATCAACACCAGAAGAATAAATATCAATAAAATGACAAGAGTCAAGAGTAGAAGAATGCTTCATAGCATTAAACACATCAAACACTAGTTCTTCATCTTGAAGTCTCAAGATGAGCTTTCCACGTTACACATCAATGATAGTCTGTGCAGTGGCCATGAAAGGTCTCCCAAGAATGATGGGGATATCAATATCTCCCTCCATATTAAGGACTCAGAAATCCACCAGAAAGATGAACTTCTTGATCTTGACCAATACATCCTCAATGATTCCTCTCAAATAAGTGATGGACCTATCTGCCAGCTGAAGCAAAATAGTAGTGGGTTTGGGCTCTGTTAATCCTAATTTCCTGAAAATGGAAAGAGGCATTAGGTTAATGCTCGTACCCAAATCCATTAAAGCCCTATCTATATGTAAATCACCAATAACACAAGGAATAGTAAAACTTCCTGGATCCTTAAGCTTCGATGGTAGCTTTCTCGACAATATAGCCGAATACTCCTCATTCAGCTTCACCGTGGCATACTCCTTAAGCCTTCTTTTATTAGACAAAATTTCTTTCAAAAACTTAGCATAAGAAGGCATCGTCGCTATGGCCACAACAAAAGGAATGTTTATATGTAACTTTTAAATATCTCAAAAAAATGACCAAATTGCTTATCTAATTGAGTACCTTTCAACCTTTGAGGATAAGGAATCCAAGGTCTCATCGGATGTGTGATGGGGTTAGCAAATAACTTTGGATGATCCTCCTTTTCAGCTTATGCTTCCTTGGCCTCCTTGCCACTCTCCCGACTTTCTTCTTCTTCACTCTTTTCTACTTCTTTATCCTTTTGCTTCTCTCTAACTTCTTTAAGCTGTCTGCCACTCCTCAATAAGATTACCTTTGCATGTTCTCTTGGGTTAGCCTCAGTAGTGCTAGGCAAAGAACCCGAAGGTCTTTCCTTTAACAAATTTGCAATCTAGCTCATCTGATTCTCTAAATTTCTTATAGAAGATTCTTGATTTTACATCTTAACCTCGATAGTGGAAATATACTTCGAGAGTAGCTCTTTGATATTGGATTTCTCTAGTGGCACAGAATTAGGAGCCTTGAAACCTGGAGGTGGCTGTATCTAAACATTGGATGACTGTGGTTGTGCCACCTGATCGTTCCTCCAAGAGAAATTTGGATGATTCCTCCACGTTAGGTTGTAGGTATTAGAATATGGGTCCCCTCACTATCTATTATAATTGCCCACATAATGGGCCTCTTCTATCTCTTGACCAAAAGAATTCTTGACTTGACACTTAGAAGATGCATGGGAATCTCCAATACAATGCTCGCATATAACACAACTTCTCAATGAAGAACTAGCTCCTCCTCTCATACTGTGCATCAGATTATCCAATTTCATCAAAACATCCATCTGAGCAGATAAAGCCACTGTATTGTCTACTACACCAGCTCCTATAGGTCATCTGGTTTGCCTTTTTGTATGATACTGAAAGCTGCTAGTAGCCATCTTATCAATTAACCTGTAGGCCTGATCTGGCATCTTTCTCATTAAACTACCTCCTGCTGCAGCATCTTTAGTACTCCTGGTTGATGGGTCGTTCCTGTATAAAAAATATTGACCTGCTGCCATATAGAGAACCCATGACTAGGACACTATGTCAACATATCTCGAAATCGCTCCCACACTTCATATAAACTTTCATTTTCATATTGGGTAAACGAAGTGATCTCATTCTTCATCTTTGCAACCTTGGTAGGAGGGAAAAATTTAGCCAGAAATAATCTCATCATCTCATCCCATGTAGTAATCGATTCTGATTATAAATTAGCCAACCATGCTCTAGCCTTATCCTTTAAAGAAAATGGGAATAACCTTAATCTCACCGCATCTTTCGATACTCCATTCTACTTGAACAAATCACAAATATCTAAAAATGTCTCCAAATGGGTGATCGGATCCTCTAAAGGCAACCCTCCAAATTGAGATGCTCTTGCTATGGATGTAATGCTATGAGGAATCTCAAAACTCGCAGCTGTGATCGTCAGCCTTATAATAGGAGGCATGGGTCTATTTTTTGTGCCCCATAGTCAAATCCATCATAGTGAACTCCCTTCTCTCTTCAGTATGTGGCATCAACCTCTCTTCATGTTGTTCCATCTCTACAAAGGGCTCTTCTCTAATCCTTTCTTCTGTGTTACTACTCCGAGCTAATCTGGTTTTCTTATGCAACCTGTGAGCAATTTTTTCAATCTCAGTATCTAGTAGCAAATTCTCAAGCTTTTGACCACAAGTGAGCATAAACAAAACGGAATAAATAAAAAACAAATAATAACAAAGCTAAGAATGGAAAACAAAACACACCGAAGTAAAGCAGGCAAGCAAATGACTAAAATACTAAAATAAAAAATGAAGCAAGGTTTAAATCTGAGATAATTAACACCGTCTAACCTAATGAGTCATAATAGAAAGAATTTCCCCAACAATGACGCCAAAAACTTGTTGCGGTCTAAACAAAAAATATAAATTGAATTCTATCTAGACCAATTAAAAGCAAGCGCATCCCGTCAACAAGTAATATAAAATGATAAAAACCAGATATCATACAAGGTAATTCCAACACGCAAGACAATTAAATTAAACGATGAAAAATTACTCAGATAATCAAGGATTAATTGATTTGAAAATAAAATAAAATAAAATAAGGAAATCAAGGAAATATGAAAAATGCAAGGTATGAATTAAAAAAATGACTAGATTTAATCAAATGACAGAAATCAGTTAAGGTATCAGATTTCAATTGTATTGGACACTAAAAATTGTAATGGTGGATTGATCTAGGAATTATTTCACTTAAGCAAGTCGAACCCAATGTTCATGGGGATTCCCTTCTCTTTTAAATCTGAGTCACCAACTTGGTTCATAAATAATTCGGAATAAAAATCGTTCAATACAAGAAACCTAAAACTATGTTCGTTAATCCTAGGTATCCTCATACAAGGTCATAAGGACCAACCACACTTTAGGCTCAAGTATGTTGCTTAATTAATTTTCTGACAAATTAAATCTCATTGGTTATGGCATTCAATCATCTAAGGCCTTAATCTAGTTGATCAAACTAAATTAGGACTCAATATGCATTCAATCAAGTAAAAATCAATACCACAAAATTATCCTAATCCAATATCAATCTTAACCTTAACTAAAAAAAACTTACTCATACATATTCATCAATGTAACATAAATCATGGTCATAATATATAGTTACATTGATTAAATCCACACAATTAAAATAAATAACGAACAAAAAAATTAAATCTCAATAGCAGTTGGGATTGAAAAGTCTTGGGTAAGTCGCTGTTAGCTTTGGTCGCTTGCGTGAACGGAGACTGCTTATATTGAAGAAGGGTTGCGTTGATGTGTTGTTGGATGAGGGATGTTGCGTCTTACGTTGGTGAATAGAGTAGAGGCTGCTAGGTTATGCCACCACTAGCTTTAACGTAGATGCCTCAACGTGGATGCTTCAACTAGATTCAATGTATTATCCCTCCAGTTGCTTCAACGTTTCTTTTCTCCACCAGCTGCCACGTTCCTTGCCACTAGCTCAATGTTATTTCCTATACCACCAGCGGCAACGTGTCTTTGGAGAGTGTTGAGTGATGTGTAATGTGAGTGGAGAGGAGTGTGTTCGTGAGTGAGTGTGTTAAGTGATGGTGCAATGTGAGTGGAGAGGAGTGTGTCCGTGAGTGAGTGTGTTAAGTGATGGTGTAACGTGAGTGTTGTGAATAAATGGAGTGTCCGAAATTTTTTTTGAATAAGCCAGTGGAGAGTATATGTTTTAAGTGGGGATGCCTCCTTCCTTTGATTGTGCCATAGCTGCTTTTTCCTACATGAATTTAAGAGAATTTTTTGTCCACCTTTCACGCACACCATGCTGTTTCTCACTCTTTTCCCCAAACTGTCCTCTTTTATCAAATAAACACACTCACGTTGTTGCTTTCTCCTTGTTGTCGCCAACTTCTTTCTTTTTTGTCTCATTTAATCTCATCAGCTCCTCTATATTTGTGCTGCCAGTTTTTAAAAACTTCTCCGTATTTTATGTCTCTAGCTCCTTAGGTCTTTTAAGATTTTTAAAAGCTTTTCTCCTCCACCACCAGCTAGCTTCGTGCTTTTTTTTTTTGCTAAGCCAAACTTAAACATTGTCATGTTTTGTTAAGTGTAAAGAGCTGCTTTCATTGTCCAAATCCAATATGTGTCTAAAATTAAAACAAATAACTCTTAATTTAGTGCAATTCAAACATTAAATGGACAAAAGTTTAGCAATTATGTATCTAAAATCAATATAAAATTCCCATTAACAAGGGTACAAGAGGTATAGGTAAGGTAGAAGTAGTTGATATTCATGAGACTGGAGAACTAGATAGTGGTGAAGGAGTAGCTAATGATTGAATTTGTAATGGTAAAGATAGAGAAATGGTAGAAGAGGAAGAGGAGTGTGGAGAGTAGGAATTTGATTTTCAAGAAATCAAACATGTAGGGAAAGATAAATTTTATTTATGGAGGGATCAAAACGTTTGTATCCTTTATTGTAACATCCCATGTTCGAGGCTAGACCCCAAAATAGTGAATTGAGTGTACTGTGAGAAATTAGAAGTACATTGCATGCTCATGCATCATTGTATATTCACACACATGTGAATATTTATTTTTAATACATTAAAATAATTGTACATGCATTTATTGACATTTTCGGGTATCATTGACTGATTAAAATGTGAATTATGACTTATCTACGTTAAAAATGTATTTGAAGACTATTAGTATTATTTCAAAATTTCTGGTGAATTTTAGGAAATTAAAATTTGGGAAATTTTAGACTAAGAAAAATATTGAAATAATGGACCAATTGTATTGTGACATGTGGCAGTTTTAAATGTTTGACAAATGACACACATGTATCGATGACATGTGTCAATGAGATATTAACCCACATAGTTAGGTGTTGTGTAGAAAATTTCTGCAACTCTTTCTCTCATTCTCTCATTCCTTCACCGAAAGTGCCCATCACCAAAACACTATTCTTAATCATCCATCACCGAACATCAAGTTGTTCATTTTGTGTATTTGGTCTACTCATCACTACTGGAAATTTTGCTGAAACAATAAATAAGTTGTGTTTAAGTTTTCTGGATGTTGTGTAAATGATTTTGACGATGGCTAGTATTAGAGATGAATAGATGCATGAGAAGGTTAAGCAGTAGAGTTTCGGTGTATACATGTGCTAAATGACTTAGATGAGGAATTGAATTTGTGAATATGGGAAAATAGCAGAAAGTGTATTAATAGCTTGTGATATTTTGATTTGAATAGAGATTATTGATGTAGTTATAATTGCAGAAAATATTGATTATTCACGGTGTTCTGTTGTTTTGCCGTGTACTTACATGAATGTTTAGAAATGATGTTAAATGAGTTTAGAGCTAAGGGAAAAGTTTCTGGTGATACCGTGATGTGGGAAAAGCATTAAAATGGAAAGTTTAAGGTGAAATGAATGTAAATTTGTATAGTGTAGAAAAATATGGAAGTGCAGAAGTTATAAAAAAACACAATAGAGAGAGAAAGTTTATGTGTAGTTTCGGATTTTTGAAGTTTGAAGTGTAAATCTGAATATGACTTGTTTAAAGATTGTACTGGATATAGAAATGTAGAATATATGACTTAGGAGTGAAGAAATCAGTGGAGAGAGAGAACAAAAAGGCAAAAAAAATTCTGGACTTCTTAAGCGAGTATGCATGGGCATGCGTTGCTAATGCAAGGCCGTGACACTCCTGTAGCATGAAGGGTTTGTTTTTCAACCCTGAACACCTCTAATTCTTTTGAGTATAACTTTGTCATCTGACCTCTAAATGATATGAAACTTGAACTAATGGATTCCTAAGACATTGTTCTTTTTCTTTATAACACTTTAGAGCCATCTAAATTGATTTGAAAAAGGATTAACTAAATCAAAATGAGGGTATGTACTGGAATATTATAAACTGGAGATATTATATTGAACATGCTTCGGTATTTTGATTATAACCTGATTTGTGGAGCTCTAAATGAGATAATTTTTAATTCAAAATAAACTAGAGACATTTGGCTACAAATATTAAGAAGAAATTGAATTTGCATTTTGTCTTTATAGGTCTTGAAATTTAGCTTAAAAGTGAGCCTTGGCTTAAGCTATAATACTACCAGTGACAGAAATCATGTCCTATTGTTGTCAAATAAACTGTAATGATTTAGGTCACATTAGACAAAGCTATCTTCACAAATTATAGCTTATTATCTTAGCTTTCGATTGGTATAAAGTTTGTAATTTTTGGATACTGGAATTGAGATTTATGATTTGTAAAATTTGAATACATGATCATGCTCTAGCCAAAATTTCAAATGTACTCAGTCTGCGGTATTATGAGCATAACTCAAAGAATAATGAACCAAAATGAATGATTTTGGCTTCATTAGAAACTTAAGACTCAGAGGAACAATTATCTAGAAGAAAGTATTACAGAAATATATCATTTCTTGATTTTATTGGTTATGCAAAGTTGACCCGAATGGGATGCTTTCAGCAAAAGCTGGGATAGTGAATGAGTGGGTGAATTTTGGCACTATTGGAGTACATCAATTTGTTACAAAAATATACCTGAGAATTTTTCATTGCAGATGCATGATACATGATACAATCATACATGTGTTTACTTAATTACATAAGCAGTACAGTAATGTGAAATTGTTTTAATGTATACAGGAAAGCAATTAGCGCGACCACATCCTGATATTGTCGGAACATCAAGACAATAGGCTTAAGGGAGCAATAGTGAGTAAGCTAAGATGGTCTCACTTTAATTTTATTTGATATTACTAAATTGAATTTGATTTATGACGAATATGTACTGAATTTCGGAAAATACTTATCTGAGGCATTTGATGCATGTGAATATTATTGGAAGTGCTACTTGTATGCGAATGAGACTGCCTAAATGATTCTCAACTAAAAGTGACTGAATGTTATTATTGATTATATTGACTGAGATAATATGAATGAAAGTGATTCACTGTATTGAATGAATTGTGGCATGCATTTCATTTCAATATAAGTAATGTAAAGGTAGTTGTGACTAATGTTGCTATACTAACTGAAACTGCTACTAAAAAGAGCTTAAAGCTCAAACATATGTGGTTAGAGCCTAAGGCTCACTATGATCAATGATCCCTGTATACACTCAACCTTTAAAATCTTTTCTTGACTATATCACTTACAACTTTATTGTTCCTATGCCTTTTTGATCCATACCTTACTTTTTTTCACTCAAACAAACAAATTTCCTCACTGGCAATAAGTCATGCTTGATGAGTTCAAAGCTCTTTGTCACAACAATACTTGGTATCTTAACCTGCCCCCTTTTTTTCTCCAAGTGTAAATGTTGTCAGTTGTAAGTGGGTATTTAATACAAAGCTTACTCCTAATGGTTCCCTAGATAGCTATAAAGCTTGCTTGATAGCTAAACGCTATCAGCAATTAGCCGGTCTTGATTATACTGACACATTTAGATGAGTTATTAAATCAATTACCATTTGCCTCATTCTTACACTTGCCTTAGCTAAAAACTGGTTCGTTCGTCAACTTAGCATTGATAATGCTTTTCTTTATGGCCATTTACAAGAATTTTTTATACAATAACCACCTGGTTTTACTGATCCTCATCATCCTCATTATGTGTATTATCGGCACAAAGCTTTTTATGGTCTTAAGCAAGTTCCTAGAGTTTGGTTTCACCACTTAAGTTATAAACTTGCTGACCTTGGGTTCACTTTCTCTAAAGCTGATACATCTCTTTTTATTCACTCCATATTAAGTCACACAAATTTCTCCATAGTTATGTAGATGGTATTTTGGTCACTGGTTCTTTACAACAATTTATTCAAACCATCATTGATGCTCTTCACTCTATTTTCACCATAAAAGATATAGGACCTCTTCATTACTTTCTTGGCATCGAAGCCACATTTACATCCACTGGTTGTCTTCTCATACAATCTAGATACACTCGTGACCTCCTTCAATGCACACATCTTGGCTCTTCCAAACCTATCTCCACACATCTTACCGCTCTCTACCACTTTCCCACAATCCAGGCCATTCTCTTTCTAATCCTAGTGAATACTATCGAATTATTGGTGCCATTCACGATGTAA
>JANIJH010562162.1:0-12500 GCA_024520975.1 Erythroxylum areolatum
AACTTCCACAACTCATAACTTTTTACCTAGAACTCCAAAATTTGTAAACTTGGTATCAATAAAAAGCTGAAAGAAAGATCTATAATTTTTATGAAGAACATGAAAATCAATTCCATCTCTAAAGGGGTCAAAAACCCAATCAAACTTTCTACCCAAATTATATATCCCTAAACAATAACTCAACTTTGAAAAATTCTATCTTTCAACTCCAAGGTCCAAACATGTCATACTTTATATCAATGCAAAGATCAGAAAGCAACCTACAAATTTCATGTAGGACAGAAAAATCAATTTGGCCTCTAAGAAAGTCAAATTTTCAATCAAAGGTTCTGTCCTCTAATAATCATGCTAAAATAGTAACAGAAACTTGTAAAAATCATAACTTCTTATTGCATCGTCCAAAAATTCTATACTTTATATCAAAATAAAGATCAAATCAAAATCTTTAACTTTCATGAAGCACTTAAAGGTAATTTCAACCTCTAACTAGGTCAAAAAAAATTTAGTCAAAGTTTCTGCCAAACATGTTCCATCCTAAAACAACATCCAAACTTTCAAATTTCATATCTTCCAATTCTCACATCCACAAATAACATATAATACATCATTGAAAGTTAGGAAGATCTTCTATGACTTTCATGTAGACCACTAACTTCAATTCAGACCACATCAGTACATAATTTGTCTCAAAGCACAGTACACCTAAATGTACACTTATGGACATTTTCACAAAACAAAGCCAAATAACACTTAACTTTGACCATTCAAAACTTTTACTCCCGATATCGAAAAATATCAAACCTTATGGCAACAGAAGCTACAAGTTTCATGAAGATCATTTTCTCAAATTCTGCCTAAATCAAAAAGTCAACTCTCTATGACCAAAAAGTCAAACTTTTTCAATTCTTCATATTCTCACACTTTTTCTCTTTATTTCTTGATTTTCAACTCCCATTTCAATCAACTCATTCACTTTATTTTTCATCAATTTCTTTTAAGCATAAAAATACATCTATAACACAATACATATACTAACACACCCATTCAAGTTCAATTAATATTTCTAAATTCTACTCAAAATTCGAGGTCCAACAATTGTAACCTTAGAAACTTTTTTTATGATCTTGGAGAATGTGTCGAGAAGCTGGTAGTCACTGATATGAAAAAAATTGGTCATCAATTCTCCTTGTCCAAAAAACAAAGTTCTACCTGGTTCATAAAGAAGAAATTAGACAAAGCCCTTATTGGTTACTTCAATTCCCTAACAACATTGCAAACTTCAATAAATCATTGGTCTTAGATCACATTCTTTTCATTATCAAAGACCTCTTTCAAAATTCTATTTGGTTTTTTCCTTTTTGATTCAATAACATTTTGGTTAATGAAGTAGGTTTCATGGATGCTTACAACAAAGATGTTGCTAGTATATGTAGGGGTGTTAAACAATTTGCTTGTGTTCAAAAGCTAAAGGGTGTCAAAAAGAAATCAAACTTCTCAATTCTTCAAGAGGTTCCAGTACTGAACATACTTTAATGGAATCAAGAACTGAGCTAGCCGATATACAGAAGCTTTGTGCAATTCCTCCAAAGAGATCCTCTTCTTCTTAATTTCTTGGAAAAAACTAGTTTTATCCAATTATATAAGAGTTGACTTTGTCAGTAATCAGTCCTCCCTCCTTTAGCAAAGAACAATAGTTAATTAGCTCAAGGATGGTGACAAATGCACCAAATTTTTTATTAGTAATCACTCATCCCTACTTTAGTAAAGAATAATAATCAATTAGCTCAAGGATGGTGACAAATGTACCAAATTTTTCTTTAACACCATCCTAGCTAGAGTAAATGAGAATCGGATCAGTTCAATCACCAATCATTTAGGAGTTCAATTGTAAAATCTGAAAGATATCCAATTGGAAGCTGTCAGGTACTTCTCTTCCTTACTTGGCACCCCATAGAACTTTTAATGACCTTACAAGATTAATCTTGAAGAAGATCACTATGAAGGATTGTATACTACTAACTAAACCGATAGAAGTCAAAGAGATTGATGATATTGTTTTCCAGATGGATAGTATGAAAGCTCCTGGACTCAGCCAGCTAAATGGATTCTTTTTCCAAAAATCTTAGAATATCACAGGGGAATATGTTAAACAGTTTTTTCATGAAACTTTCTCCAACGACAAGCTACTTAAGTAAATGAAAAACACATTCCTGTGTTTAATTCCTAAAAGAACTACTCCTTCTTGTTTGATCATTTTAGGTCTACTAATTGCACCAATTTCCTATATAAAATCATCTCTAAGCTACTTGACTCTAGATTGAAGAAGGTTCTCACTCCACTCAATAGTGATAATTGAAGTGCTTTCATAAGCAATAAACAAATTGGGGACAATCTTCTAATCATACAAGAACTACTAAAGGTTATTCAAGATCACTGTTAAAGTTGATTTCTTTAAAGCATTTGATAGTGTTAACTGGAGCTTCCTTTGGAAGGTACTAGAGGCTTATAAATTCCCTAATATGTTCATCACTTGGTTGAAAGAATGTATAACAATTACTAAATTTTCTGTATTAATTAATAGGAGCCCATCTAATTATTTCTTAGAAGCTAAAGGACTTAGCCAGGTTAACCTCTCTTCCGCTACTTGTTCACACTTTGTATGGAAATTATAAACTCAATCATCAAACTTGAAGTAGAGGCTAATCTTATATTCAGATTTTATACAAGATGCAAGAAAATTGGACTAACCAATATGTCCATTGTGGATGATCTTCTTCATTTTTGCAGGTCAATTCAAACTATCATAAAGGCTTTGGGTAAATTCAACATTTTATCTAGCTTGAAGGTTAATTTCAACAAAAGTCAGTTCCTAATCTCTAAGGAAGCTCTCTTTATCGAATCTCACATTACTTCCTTCACTAGTATGTCAAAGAAGTCTCCGCCATTACTCTATTTGGGATTGCCTGTTTCTACTAGGAGATCAAGCTATATTGAATGCATTTCAGTCAATGAAAAAATTCATAAAAGGATTAATTCATGGGTAAAAAAATGCTTATCTTACACGGGAAAGATCCAGCCTAGTAAATCAGTGCTGAATTCACTACATATTTACTAAAGTTTACATATTTTCCTGTCTCAAGGTGTAATCAAGATAGTGAAAAGATTATTCAAGAATTTTCCATGGAATCACTCCAATTGAAATGAAGGGGTTGCCTAGGTTAAGTGTTAGATATATGTTGTCCTAAAGATGACAGGGTTAAATATTTTCTAAGTAAAGTTGTCTAATAAAATTGTCATCCTTAAAAGGCTATGTTAGATACTTAAGGACAAAAAATCACTCTAGATTAGGTCAATTCATTCCTCCTTTCTCAAAGGTAGATATATTTAGGAGTTGAAGAAGAACCTTTCAAACTCTTACTTCTTGAATCAGTTACTAAACTTGAGAAACATAGTCTAAGATGATGTTACTGTTAAAGTTGGTAATAAGATGCTAACCTCTCTATGGTTTGACAACTGGTCTAGTCACGACTCTCTTATTCAACGTATAGCCTCATTGATGCTTTCACTCTTTCCCCTTCATACTAAGCTCAACATCTTCATTCAGAATAACTCCTGGAGGTTCCGTGCTACCCTTAGTCATCTACAACCCTAATATCATCCAAACTAAACCAGATCATATACTTTTTTTTGGAAGGACCATCCACCTTCGAAACTGTCGAATAAGCTTACTATGGATATGATCAGACTAAGTAATCCTAAAGCTAACTGGAGTAGAATCATTTGGAAAAAAGTTCTTCCCCCTGAGGTCTCCTTTCTTCTGTGGCTTATTGTTAGGAATAGATTTAATATTACTGATAGACTTTCTTATCTTAATGTCAACAGATATGTTCAACATAAGATGAAACTAAAGCTCACCTATTCTTTATATACTCAATTACTAAGTTCATTTAGGAATGGGTGACATAGAAATGCCTCTGGATTAGTTCAACTAACTCTATCTCTAACATTATTCATTGGCTACCTAAACAAGTATCTCTTCCTAAGACAGAAAGGCAAATCTACCTAATTATTATGGGGATATGTGTGCAAAGAATCTGAAAAGAAAGAAATGCAAGAGGGTTTGAGTCTAAACGCAAAAGAGGTGAATCACTTATGTGGCATCTATTCTCAAATGAAATTAATAGATGACCATATAAAGAATAGGTGATCTCTAGTTTTGTTTTGTGTTGCATATAGAGAGCATCTCCTATTGATATCAAGATGAGAAAGTTTATCAACAATATTGAGCCTATTCCTAACAATTAGCTAGAGAAGAAAAGAGACTATAGAGGAAGAACTTTGTGCCAAATGATTATACTCTAATAAGCTTTAAGATTCCTTAGTCTGATCATATCCATAGTAAGCTTATTCGATAATTTGGATTCCAATAAAAAGTATCTGATTTGGATTAGTTTGGATGATATTGGGGTTGCAAATGGCTGAGGGTAGTAGGGAACCTTCAGGAGTTATCCTGAATGAAGATGTTGAACTTAGTATAAAGGGGAAAGAGTGTGAGCATCGATGAGGCTAGGTAGTGAAAAAGAGAGTCATAACTAGACCAATTGTCAAACTATAGAGAGCTTAGCATCCCATTACCAACTTTACAAGTAACATCATCTTGGACTATATTTCTCATGTGTAGTAACTAAATCAAGAAATAAGAGTTTAAAGGGCTCTTCTTCATCTCCTAAATACATCTACCTTTGTTAAAATAGAAATGAATCCACCAAATCCATGGTGATTTTTTGTCCCCAAGTATCCGTCATACCCTTTTAAGGATGAGGGCATGATTAGACAACTTTACTGAGTAAATATTTAACCATCCATCATCGTTAGGACAACATATATCTGATCACTTAACCTTGGAAGCCCCTTTATTTCCATTAGAGTGACTCTATAGAAAATTCTCAAATAATCTTTTCATTGTCTTGATTACACCTTTGGATAGGAAAATATGTGAACTCCAGTAAATATGTAGTGAATTGAGCACTCTCTTATTCATCACCTAGCCTCATCAATGCTCTCACTCTTTCCCCTTAATACCAAACTCAACATATTCATTTAGGATAACTCCTAGAGGTTCCCTGCTACCCTCAGTCAACTGCAACCCCAATATTATCTAAACTCAACCAGATCAGATACTTTTTATTAGAAGGATCATCCAACTTCCAAACTGTTGAATAAGCTTACTATGGATATGATTGGAATAAGGAATCCTAAAGCTAATTGGAGTATAATCATTTGGCATAAAGTTCTTTCCCCAACGTCTGCTTTCTTCTCTGGCTTATTGATAGGCTCAATACTGTTGATAGCCTTTCTTATCTAGATATCAACAGAAGATGCTCTCTATGTTCAACACAAGACAAAACTAGAGATCAACTATTCTATATATACTCAGCTACTAAGTTCATTTGGGAACAGGTGACACAGAAATGCCTTTCTACTGGTTCAACTAACTCTATCTCCATCACTATTCATTGGCTTATTGCATAAGTATTTCATCCTCATACTAAACGACATATTTACTTAATCTGTAACATCCTGTTCCCATACTAAGGGTAGAACCCTAGACTTCTGTAATTTAAAAAATAGTAATGAGAGATTAGAAAAATGTATTTCATGCTCATACATAATGTAGCATAGACATACACACGTGAATATTGATTTTTGCATACTAAAATGATTATACATGCATTCATGACATTTTTTGGGTATAATTGGTCTATAAATGTGATTATATTTGAAATTGTGAATTATATGTGTTAAAAATTGATTTGGAGAGTATACTTATTGACTCATAATTTTTGATGAAAATATGAGAATTTTCTAGAATTTAAGGGTATTTTTGGACTAGAAAAAATATCAAATGGCAGAACATTTGATGAATAGTAGTAGAAATAAGAGTCAAATGACAATGAAAATTTTTATAAATGACTCTAAGATTTAATGACATATGTCATTGAAAATTGGGAGACAATTGGAGAAAAAATTAGAGACAAATGGACTAGTTAAATAAAGACCAAGAAAAGACCATAAGAAAGTGACATGTGACAAATGACAAGTGTCACTTGCCAAACCTCATGCCATAACCCACAAAATTGATCAAAGTGAAAGACCATCTCATTTTTAATTGTCTTTCACTTTATTCAATTGCTCTCATCGCATGTAATTTTCTCTCTCATCTTCTTCAATCTTCTTCATCTACAACATTCACTCTCACCCCATCAATGATAATGCTTTCTCTCACCTCCATTTGTTAGCATCGCTTTTGCTATGTTCTTCATATTTGCCACTAAAGACCTATCTCTACTACCTTTGGAATGATGAAGATCGTATGGATCCATGAAAAGCTAGGGTTCATGGTGATTTAAAGACATTGAAGCTAAATTAAGTAAGTAGTTAATCTTCATGGGTAGTGTTGAATGAAACATTTATGATGAGTAATTTGAGATTAAATGATCATGATCATGGAGTTACATACATGTTGTAACGTGGGTGTAAAAATAAAGAGGTTTATTATCTTTCTTTTTAGTGTATTAATGACATTCTTGGGTTGGATAAATGAAGGCATTTATAATGATCATTATGAGATAGATTGAAAAAGTAAATTGAGATGATTTTATGCTCAAACATGAATAAGAAATGTGGTAGATTCATGTCTTGCTTTTACATGGACGATGATTAATGATTCGTAAATTGATATAGCGATGATTTAGAGTTAGAATGAATCCTTAATGGATGTAGAAAGAAGTGCAAAAAATTGTATTTGTGAAAGGATATTGTTATGTTCTGTTTTTTATGGATAAAAACATGAATCATTGGTTGTTTTAGACATGGATTCGATTGAGATTGGAAGTTAAAGAAAAGTCAATTGTAATGTCTTGAAAAGGGAAGAACTAGGATGAAAGTTTAGAGATAAAATGATATTGGTGTTTAAAGTGTGTGGAAAAAATGTTAGCTGTAACATTTTCTACTAATTATGCATCTGTAATTTTAGCCATAACTTTACCTGTAGATATCCAAATGGCAAGATTTTTTTTATTTGGATTAAATTAGAGACATATGACTACATTTTTCATGAAGACATCGAATTCAAATTCTATCTTTAAGAGTTTCAAAATTAGACTAGAATTTGAGTACTGGGTGTGGAAAGTTGATGATGAATGTATATACATGTATATTTTCTGTTTTTAATGTTCATGATCAATTATGGACTATAATTTATTTATGGATGATATTGAGTTTAAATGGACTTAGAATAATGGGAAAATGATGAGAGAATTAAACTAGAAATGATAGACCAAGTATAAGGTAGTGAATGTAGAAAGTAAAGAATTTGAAATCTAGAAAATAAGGTTGCAATTGGATATATATTAGTGAAAGTGACTTTTCCTGTAGAACTCAGATTGAGGTCATTTAAGTATTCTTAGAAAGAGGACTTGGAGTTCTACAACTTTATGAAGACCTCAAGAAGAGATATTGCTATTTAGAGTGTCAAAATTTAACATTTCTATAAGAGATCAGTGAAGGTCCGCTCAGCGGATATGGTTGTCCGCCTAATGGACATTCACTGGCCATTTGGTCTTAATTAAGGCTTAAATGAGGTTTGAATTGAACCTAGAATGATGATTGAATTAAGTGACTAATGTGTGATATATTTTAAGGGATAATTAGGGTTATAAGTTAGTGAATGGATGGATGATATCAAAGTAGCAAAGGCATTAGTATAATGGGAATGAAGATGTTCATATGATTATAGTTATGAGTCAAAGGAGTTGAGTAATATATATGAGGTGCTTAAATGTGAATGAGAATTAGGTATAATGAGAGCATATAATGTTAGAAAAGGAATGACGAGAAATTGAGTTATGATATTATAATAACTAAGTGTTCTTGAGGTGTAAGCCAAAGGATAAGATAGACACATACAAAGGATAAGAATTGAATGGTGAACTTAGAATAATCATGCACAAATGAAGTGTAGATCTAAGTTCAATTAGACATATATGAATTATGAAAAGAGAATGAGCTTAAGATGTGAATTTAGATAATATACTCATGATGGTCATTGAGCATGCATTATACACAACACATATACATATGTATGTAATTAAGTATTCATAAGATTGTGCAATTATTAATGTGTGTACAATGTGTATATTGTATAATGTTGATGTGTAGGATAAATGTCCGCATCCAGACGTTTGCAGATCATAAAAGCTAATGCTAATTTGGAGCGTACTGTGAGTCAACCTAGATGGTCTCATTTCATAGTTTGTTATGTTTTAAATTTCTGCATTGAATTACTACTGATATGATTGAAGTGAATATGATTGTACTGATTCCGGACATTGAATGTCCGAGGCATTTGATACATGAATATCATATTAGAAGTGCTCATTGAATGTGAATCGGACTGATTATGTGTATACTCAACTTGATTGTTGAATGTCAGACCAAGTTCTGAAGAAAAATGTGAATGTGCATGTGAATGAAATAAGTAATTCTCAACTTAAATGCTAAATGTCGGACTAAGGCCCGACAATATGTGTAAAGTGAAATAAAGTGACTGGTTGATCATATGTGATTGATGCATTTCATTACATGATTACATGATAACATAAAGGCTGTTGTGACTGGAGTAGCCACCGAAAAAGAGCTTAAAGTTCAGAAAGAGAAAAAGAGCTAAAAGCTCATAATGTGATTAAGAGACAAAGGCTCACTATATATAATGAATCCGATATCCCCAATAGATACAGGACAATTATCAATGAACCAAGTATCAACAATAGATACAGGATAATTATAGGCACTTGGTCACAATAATAATTGAAAGCGAGTCTCATAAGCACTGCATATGTATATGATACGTATGACTTAAATAGTTTGACTGATTTCTGAATGTGATATATGTTTAAGTGAATATGAAATGTATGTGACTCATCATAATAAATTAATGAAGTGAAGTGAATTATGTGATTATATGGATTAATGTGTTATATGATTGAGTGAGCTATCGAGGATGGTCAACTCACTGAGTTTGCAAAACTCACCTCAAATTTTGCAATATTTTTCATGCTTAGAAAAGATCTCCAGTTAGAAAATTGGAGTCTAACCACTACATTTGAGTAAGAGATAGAGGTCGGGATCAGTTCGCGCCTGCATATATATTTCATTATTTTGTATTAAAATGTGTATTCACAAATACTATACAATGTGTATATGAATGATTTTGTAATATAATAACATTACAATTAAAATGTTTTGTATCTGAAATAGGCCATAGTGACTAGTGAAATTCTGATGGGTTGTCTAATGATTGTAACTCTTGTAATTGACAATATTTATGAATAAAGTGGGCTCGATTTGTTTATTAATTTTCCGCATATGCAAGTGTTGTTTTTAAAAAAATTTGTAATTAGTTTGACTAAATGATTGTTCTAACATGTCACCGTCGTGGAATATGTACTCAGATATCATTCAGGATATCCGGTACATGTCTTGCGAGAATAAGGTGCTACATAATTGCTATAAGGCTATGTGTGTAAAAAATTTAGAAAGAAGGAAAAGCAAGAAGGTTTGAGTCTAAATGCAAAATAGATGAATCACTTATCAATGAATCTCTCAACTTATAATTCCAAGGGATCTTACATCAATTCCACTTTGTTCCTAAACATCTAATATGTGTAATACTTACAAAATTGTCACTTAGCAATTCCGATGTGATCCAAATAATTGCAGGTACTTTCCATAAACCTCTCTTTGGAGTTCTAACCTTCATTATTTATCAAATTTTTTCGTTTTCCTTTTAAAAAAATTCAATACAGTATCTTATCGATCAGTACCATTTTTTGTTCGGCATAATCAATACCAACTGAAATGGTACGAAATCCATTCCATTGCAAGCAAAAAATAAAATTCAAAATGATAATAAATTGATTCAAGAATGGCTCTAGAATTTGTACGTGTAAAAAGCCATGATTTCTCCATTTAGAATTTTTTTTAAGTTTCTTACTTGAAAACATATAATCAGGAATTCTTAAAATTTTCTTTTTGTTTTCAAATTGACTAAAATCAGAGCCTACCTGATAGTATTAACAAAACCAACTTGATAACATTGGACTGGTACTTGACCTGAGCAAGGACTGAAAGGATACTTGCCCACTTGCCCAGGCTCACTATCACGAACAACAAAATAGGCAATAAAGTTAAAGACGGCATATGTTTTTTTTACTAGAAACTAACGTTTCGCCACGAGCTATTTGGTTGGAACCAAACAGATCCATATTATATGAGAAATAAGAATTTAAAATGATTTATATATAATAATAGCCACTTGCAATTCGAGGATGATCCCGCATTTGTTTACGTGAGTCGATTTTTCAATTTCATAAATCTTCATTTAAGAGAAGAATGTCCAATAAAGAATGAATGGTTTAGATATATATAAAAGGGTAGTACATCTTCAATCAAAATCTTAAAATATTGGATTATAAAAATATTTTTATATAAATCATCATTAATTCTTATTCGTAATCATTTAATAATCTATTAAGTTTAAAGCCTCCATTAATCAATTCCCTTCGTTGATCCTCTAGTTTACTAGTAAAGTAAAAGTTAGGCAGCTCTCTTGTTTATCCCATTCTTTATGATAATTTCTATGATACCGAGCATACCCTCATAAACCTATTTCTAATGTAGTTAGTTTTGGAATGAAAAAGGTAAATCTAACTCAATTAATATTTATTTAATTTTACTGTTAAAAATTATTTTTGATCATATTATATCCATTTTAAATTATAATATATAATTGGAAATAAATTTGTTTTTTATAACTAATTTATAATTAATTTAAGCTAAAATTATCATGGAATATTGACTTTAGATTAATTAATATTAATACTAATATTATATTGTCTAGATTTATTTAAATTATGAATTTTATATTTTTTATCTGATTTATTTTATTGTGAATTATGGTCATTAATTTGCATATATTCTTATAAGAAATTACATTTTATGTTAAATTTTAGATTTATGATATTCAATAATTGAGTTGATGATTTACTTATAGTTTATATAATTATTAGAAAATTTTAAACATATGAATTATTAAATAAACTTAAATTTAAAACTTTATAGTACATTAAGTTTCGGGTTCTATATGATCAATTTTATTTCATGGACTAAGTCAACTATGAGCTTAATATATTTTTTAACAATTAGTAGATTATGATGAACCTTATTCAGCCCAATTCATGTATCATTATCAACTCATAAAATTTTTAGTTATAATGCGTCATGTAGAAACAAGGTGAAGCTGAGAACCCTAGACCAGCATTCAATACAAAATGTTCTCTCTGGAGATGACCAGCGAACTTTTCCTTGCAAAAAGTGACCGTTGAATACAGCTAGCTTATCATTTCATTTCTTAAAATCATGGACTACATTATTTTGAGAAAAGGTCTACTACCATAGCCGGTTGATGATGACCACTTGTCTAATTTATCGTTTCAAAAACAATGAAACAGAGAATGGTTGGAGAAAGGAGCAAGTGGGCAAGTTGAGCATGTAAGCATGCAACGCCAATAATGTGGAAGAGTAGACATAAGAACTATATAAAACGTTCTAAAAATTATCTACACAGAGTATTGATAGTTTATATTCATCCATCGGCTGAAGATGTGCAGTAATAATCAAGATATAAATGAAGTGCCATATACATCAACAAATATGTAATCAAAGAGGCTTTAGTGATCCAACCAGTTAAGTTTCAGAGTTCAATTACTTATATCTTGTCATGAAGCAGAATTTGATGTTTCTTCAACGTTATTAGATAATTTTAGTTTTATATGTCACTTTCTTCCTTCTTGCTTATTATAAATCTTTGCCGTCGGTCCTTAAGCGTTGACTAATCCTCTCTCTTTTTATTGATCAAACCTAATTTAACTTAGAAATCTTCATAACTTCATAAATCTGTAAAGAAAAGGGGAGACAACCTCATATTGAATTGCTCATTAAATAAGGCGAGGACGACGTAAAAAATGTTACTACGATTAGCCCATAAAACTACAAACTAGAAACCCAAAATTGATCTAAGTTTAAAAGAGTGCGTTTTCTGCAAAATAAAACATTAATCGTAAGATACTTTAGTAAATCATATAACAATGTAACCATCTACATTTGGAGCAAATAATGTTATAAAAGACGACAAAACTTAAAAGCAATTGAAAAACGTATGCAATGAAGTCATCATTGGAGCAGCCGATGGTGAGTCTGAACTGTCGAGCAGGTTACAAATTTTCAACAGGAGAGCTACTCAATTTGATTGTTACTTTTCTAAGTTGTTCCAATATATACTATCAACCCTTGTCCTAGCTAGCTAGGATTGGATCATTGTATTAATACAATATGATAAAATCTATAATTAAGTTAGCATTTTAATATCAGATAGCTACTCT